>JACEIK010003971.1:0-19180 GCA_018107945.1 Datura stramonium
ATAATAAATATATAAAATATGTCGCAGGAAGTCATTATATTAGAATGACTCTAATTATGGCTTGATCCTTTCCCCTTATATTGTATACTATGAATCATTCATATTATTTTGAGCAAATTCTCCTAAATATAGTTTATAGTAATCTTTCCTATTAGAATGACTACAATTATTGTATGACTGCAGAAGATAATATTGATTAGATAATTTCTATTAGAATGACTTTAATTATGATGTGCTATTATATCTCTAATTATAGAAAATATTCTATTCAAAATAATTTTCTGCAGTGATGTTGCCCAAGCGCACGCAAGCGCACGTGGTCGTCAAGTAATATAGGATTGTTAAGTCCAAATATCGTACCTACAGAGACTTGTCAATTTAATCGTTATAAGTTGTCACTTTATTTTCACTAGTCTATTAAACAAACAAAATAAAGATTGATTTGGAAAATTAAAATACTAAAACTTCAAATGTAAAAATTAACCTAAACGAATGCAAGCTTGATTGTATTTCGATAATGATAACATACTAGGGTAATGACACTTGGTTGATTTCAAGTTGAGTTTTTCAAACGTAATTAAACTAGCATGATTCTTCCTATGGTTGTTAGTTACAAGTTACTATCCCATTTTTTGCCACTATCCCTAGCATTCAAAAACTATTTCATGAACCCGCAGGAGAACAACGAAACGACGGTTATGTCTACTTGTATTCAACTAAATGAGGTTGAAGGGTATATTTATATCATCAACAACTTCTATCCTATCATTAATGGGTTCAAGGGTCTTTGAATTCCCGTTTTGTATTTATTTTTAACCCTTTCGATTCTCTTTCCCAAGTTCAATCGAAAGCCAACAAATTACTTACAAGGTGATCAATCTCATAAATAATAAATTAACACAAATAAATACAAACAATCATAAAAGAAGAATCAAAACTAAGTTTATTTAGTTTGTCAAACAATCAACCATTCACTATGGCCACAACCCTAGAATATGAATTTAGCCACACATAGACAAGCGGAAAAATAAATACTTATTCATCATCATGTGAAAATACGAAGTAAAGAAGAGAAAACCTAGTTGTAGAACCTTGTCTTCCTTCTAAACAGCTTACAAGCTTTCGTGAACGAACTATGAAATAAAAATGAGTAAAGACTGTGTCAAAGAAGTCCAAAACTATGTAATAAATAACCCAAGGCTTATATTTATAGATGAGCCTTAAAATGACCTTTCTACCCTTCAAGACTTGGCTTTAAAATCAAAATTTTTCATCACAGAATGAATCTGGTGCATCGGTCCTCTTATCTCGTCACATACTTAGTCAAAATTCCAGCAATTTCAGCTTCGGATAGGGTTTGGTGCGCCGCCCCCTTCATCTCGCCAAAGTGTTCGTCAAATTTCTCTAAGTCTTGGTCACCTCTGGCACAGGGCGCCGCTCATCTCGCCAAATTTTTGAAGTGCAATTCTCTGAAGTTTGAGGTAGCCATAGCACCAGACTGAGATTTTGTTTTCTGAAGTTTGGAACTTGGTGCCAGGCGCCAACCATAGCACCAAACTCATCAGATCCTCAAATCTTCAGTTCTTACATCATTTTGAGCACATTTTGCTAAGTTTCCTGCTCAAATCAACTCAAACCATTTGTTAGTGAATAAAACACATACATACATGAATCTAAGCATAAATTAAGAATTATAAACTCAAAAAAGGATCAAATATGGGTAAAAACATGGCAAATGGGCATAGAAATATGCCCAACATCACCACCAAACACTTAAATCATTATTTGTCCTCGAACAATCCTTAAAACACACCTAAACTCATGTTTCACCATTATGCTTGATACCTCTATCAACTCATACTCAACCAACTAGCATGGAGAAAATATAAAGTGATTTATCATTATATAACAATTCTTAACAAAGCACATAGAAAGATTTCACAATCAAGAGCACACAACCTCTATACATGACTCATCTTTTCAACACAAAGGACCAAAATGATTAAGTGTGACACATGCAACAAGTAGTACACAGAATTAGACCTCTTGTGCCCCTCACTTTTAGTGATGTTCCTCTCTCAACTTTATCAATGTAAGACACAGAACACAATAAGTAAGGGACACTCACTCTCACAAATGATGTAATGCACATATGCAACATATCATAGGATTATCCTTCATGTACATTTGGACTACCTAATTGCTTCAAGAGATTAAGATTATAAGGACTTTTCTTGATTGTAATATCGGCTAAGGTATGGACAGGATTGATATTTTATTTTATAGTGACTATCACCCTAAGCACTTTTAAGACATATTTCACTTTACTTGTCCACCACCTCTTTCCTTGCTTGTTCACCTTTCATCTACTCACCCTTATCTTTTATTTTCATGCCCCAATTTTTATTACTTAACTGCTATTTTTTAATCATTGAATAACTAAGAATTTTGCAATTAGAGCTTTATTTTTCAATTCCCTAGCAGCAAGTAGACAACACAATTTTTATGGGCACCACTTCTTCTCACTTTTCTTTACTTACCACAACTTTTTCTTTTTCCCTTAACATTATACTTCGTTAGACCTTAACTTTCAAGTCTCAAAGCTCCTAAGACTAATTTGGATCGATAAGTCCAAGGTCTCACAAAAAGAAGAATTAAGCTATTATTGAGGCTAGTAAAGAATAAGGCTTTTAAGCTCAAAAGGGGTAACTAGGGAGAATGACTAGGAAGATAAAATAATTAGAGGGAAAAAATGACTTCTTCAAAGAAGTTCCTTGATCATTTCTCAACTACCTATCAACTAGTTATCCTATATACACTAAGACAAGTTCTAGATGTCTTCAAAGATTCCTGATCATTTCTCAACTACCTATCAACTAGTTATCCTATACACTAAGACAAGTTCTAGATGCAACGATATGTTTATATACAAACAATTCTCATGCACTTCCTCATGGCAACAAGAATCTAATCGGGACCGATAGCTACACATTCACACGATAATATTGAATGATAAGTTAAATTCATAATTAATCCCTAAGGATATGTTGAGTTAAATTAAAGAGATATGTGCGTCTCTCATGGATCCTCACTCATGCAATCAAGATGACCACTCTATTTTCCTCTAGTATAGCGTAAGGTTGGTCATCAACAAAATATACAAGTGGATGACCTATGACTCAATCCTAAAAAATATATGACAAAACTTCCCGCAAGACGGTCAGTCATCCATCTATGTATAGGAAAACTAATACTCTTATGACTACTACGCACTAAACAAAATAAAAAAAAATTTACCCCAAAATAAAGCAACCAAACGTAACATAGTCAAAACAAACAACAAGTCAAACATCCTGCGCCACCAAGTCAACTCCTCATCATATTATCTATTGGCAACCTACACCCACAAATCATCGCTTACCGCTAATGAATGACATACGATGCTATGACCTAATACAAATATAGCAATCAAAGAACAACATGAATCTAACTTTTCTCCACCTGCACTTAAAAAGGTGCACTATCCTCAATGCACACACAATCACATCGTATAAAAGGGAGAGAAAAGGATCTTCCTGGTCACTAGGTATCATCCTCGGAATTGTACTCCTCATCCTCATCATCATTTTCTCCATCAACTCCGCATGGCGCCCGTAGGGAGCATCCTCCTCCTCCTTCATTTCTCTAAATCATCAACATCATTAGTAAGGACTGTAGCCTCATCATCATCAAGTGACTCCTTAAAATCTAGGCCCACTTAGCACATCGATGTAACACTTCGTGAGAGGGTACCGTGCTCTCCCAAAGTTGCCATCTCCCTCTGGCAGCTGGAAGTTCGACCTCCTATTTCAGTTGTGGACCCATCATCCCAAACATACTAATCTCTACAAACTCTCATCTCGAGCTTGATGATCAACTATAGTAAGAGGAGGGCCTGCGTAAGAGGCAGTCTCCTTCACCTTTGTGACGTCTATCATCTTTCCACTGTGTGTCCCGCCAAAAGTAAAACAAGGTAATGCATCCTCCCTCCCTTATATTCCCTCAAGAACATGGCCAAGATACTACCATGACAATATTTTCATCTCGTAATTATCTCGTGATCTCCTTGCTATTGTCACATGAATCACAACACCAAAATTAACCGGTATCCCCTTCATCAACATGTACACAAAGACAATCCTCTCTCAAGTCACCTCACAAATGTGTCCAAGGGAGAAAGACAACACACACTAACTTCACTCCACAGCCTTTGCCTCCCTATTCAAATAGGAAAATGCAAGTGTGGAATGGGTGCTAATATGATCCCTGCCCATTGCTGCATGAGTGCTCACCGCACATGGTGGATGTCTCTGTATAGTGGCTTCTCCAACAAGATGAAATACTGCGGTCTATCACAGGGTATCTCTAAAAGGCATCAACCTTTTTTGTCGCGGAATCGCACCACCATCTCCGGGATTCCTTGACCTTACTCCGAATGAGGTGTCCCAATTTGCAATTCCCTAACCAACGTGGAGGTTGCATCTCTCCAAGACATTGAAAATATAGTCACTCCTAACGCACGTATCTTGTCCCCAATAGCCGAACCTGCGAGAAGCAACCCTCATTTATCCAGTTCGTAGGTGCATACTTATTTCTTTTTGAGTGTTAAACTAACTAGGCCCATGAGGATCACCGCACGGCTCCGAATCCTTGTGGGGCCTACTTTAGAAGTCAACTAGCTCTGCTTCCCGGTCTACCCTCATTGAGTCTTTGATCCACAACAATCACCTCCTTTTCCTTTGGTGCCATGGTACCTATCAATAAAAAATCAAAACTTTACAAAAATTAGTTTTCAGGAACTAAATGGCTAAGTAATGGCAAGTTGAAGGTGCAAATTACCCACACTTAATTTCTAGCATACATGTGAGAATTTATCAAATAGGATATTCAAACTTCGCCCATCATCATCAATCTCAATAATTCAATTTAATTCACTACTCCATACTACACCAAGTTCATGAATTTTTCTTTCTTTTTAACTCTCCTCTAGCTTTTAGCTTTTAATCAAGAATGCAATATCTAGGCTATCCTCTCACTTTCTTTCTCCAATTCACACCAAGTAATTCATGTAATTGAGTAACAATATTCAATTCAATCAATCAATAATAAATGATTTACTACCATTCAACATGAATTAATCAAGAATTTCACCAACTCAAGCATTTATCACATTCAAGAATTAGAAGCCATGTACTTTTCTCTCTCTACATAATTTAATCTATCACTAACATTCAAGAATTAAATTACCAACCCCCATCATCCTTAATAAGTTCAAATCACCATATTCAATCAAGAATCAAGCTACCCAACAAAGATAATATACAATTATGGAAGAATTTAAGACTTAAGTTTATAAAACCTAAGACATATGAAATTCAAGTTTTCACCAACAATGGTGATTTTGGGTTCTAAATTGTAGGGAAGAAGGGTGTGGGAGCATGCTTGCATCACTAATCAAACAAGAGAGAAAAAATATAATTACTTGAGTTGAAGATGAGAGCTTCATCAACTTGTTGGAGAAGAAAAAGGGGAGAGAGAATGGGAGTTACGGCCCTATGGGAGAGAGGAGAGAGAGAAAACTTTTGCTTTTTTGTTTTTCAACTTTTGAGGGAAAATGATGATGGAACTTTAAATAAAAGGTGGGGCATGGGATTTATGTAACTTTAAGGTCTTTTTGAGTCAATATAGACTCAAATTGACCAACAATTTTCGTCCATCAATATGGCCCGCCACCCCCTATCTCACCACATACTTAGAAAAAAAATTCTTTGAGATAGCTGGTGCATGCGCCCGTAGCCTCACCCGACAAAATTTTCTTCTTCTAGATTAACTCCAGGCTTCCCATGTCAGGTGTCTCTACCAGACTTACACTTTTAGCTTAATGTCCTAGCTTGTTCTTGCCTTCTTGCGCCCGTTCCGTCTATAAAAATGTATCAAAAACATACAAAAATGTTAAAAAGGATGGGTTGTCTCTCACTAAGCACCTTGTTATATCAGGGCATGACTATCTATGGGTTAAGCTCCCATACAAGGTTCTGGATGAACATAGCGGCACGACTATGGTCCCTATAACTTCTTCATCCAAGTGGACTTGTGACTATACCAAGGATCTGCTAAACTTTCACGCAGCACTTGCTACCCACTAATCGATTACAATCTCCGTGTTCTCCGTCTAGCTTTACCTTAAAGTCCCTGCCAATGAGGTGGCATTTGTTACTCAACACTTCAAACACTACCTCCTGACCATTTACTCTCATAAACATCTTGCCCGACTAAACATGTATGATCTTCCATCAGCAGTGGTTAAAATCCTCTCCCTAGAGTGAGGGGAACTACCGTATATGCCTCATAGTCTAGCATTATAAAGTCCACCGGTAGGATAAAAGGTCCTACCTTAATCAAGATATCTTCAAAGATTTCAGATAGGCCAGAGACCGATCCGGGCAAGCTGCAACATCACTGTGGTAGGACGTGGTTCACCTAGTCCAAGTATTTTGAATAGGGATACAAGAATTGAAATTGATGCCTGCACTAAATCACATAAAGATAAACCAACTTCCTTTTCTTCCCACAGTGACAAGTCAGTGAAACCCCCGTATCCTTCAATATTTTAGGAATTTTATTCTTAATTGGAACTGCACTCTTCGTAAGAGCAACAGTTTCAAACTCTGTATGTCTACTCTTATTGGCCATGATATCCCCGATACCCGCGATTTGTAACTTCCGCAAAAGCTCCACCAATAGAATATTCACATGAATCTTCTTTAACAACTCAAGAAACTTATTACAGTCAGTGTCCTTAGTCTTCTTCTTCAACCTTTGAGGAAATGGGGAAGGTGGTCTAGCTACTGCAATTTTTGATTGTGGGTTGCTAGAGTCCCCTACCTCAATCTTGATTTCATGTCCCGTTCCTCATCGACTTTTTTTCTGGGATAACTTCACGTAGCCTTCTACCACTACGCAAGAAAATAACATTTACATTTTTCTTGGGGTTTTTTCTCTAGTATTACCCGGGAGTGCCCTGTGGTCTGTTGTTCTGCTATAGGGCCACCTCTCCCATTTGCCTTTCAAGCTCATGGATGGACTTTTATATTTCATTGACCACTTCAGACCGCGTACCATCCATCTCTTTATTTTTACTCAAGAGAACCGTTCGTCGCTGGTCCTCGTGGCCTTTGATAAGTGTTTTGGGGCCTTGGGAAATTTTGATTCCTTCCCATGGGGGATTTTACGATTCTGATACCCCTGATTATAGCCACACCTGCAAAACCTCCACCACGATCTTGTTGTCCCACAACATATGCGTATTCTCGGATTAAGAGGACAACTCCGAATAGGCGTGGGCCTTCTCCATATGCCTCACATGATGGTGGTGGATTTGTACCCCATTTTACTTGCTGCACTTGGCCTCCTGCTGGGTGTGGTCACCAACTTACTGATTGCATTCACCAACCGGGCTAATGTCCGCCCGACACGCTACACAATCCGCCTCCCAAGCTTTTCGACACCTTTCTTCGGCCGCAAATCCTCTCGCCCGAATCTTGATAATCCTAACTCCTCGCGTACATGAGGTTCAAGAGAGCCTTAATTTCATTATAACTTTTGACAAAATCTGTCCTTGTGTAGTAGCATGGCCAAGGAGTATCATAGACTCGGCCGCACTCAAACGGCTATGCCTAATTATCTCCTTAGGTTGCATGTGGTGGACAACCCCTTAAGTAACCCTTGTAACATTCCCATGCTCAGCCAGTGTTTCTCCATCTTTCTCGTAGGAATAATCTTTCCCTCAGTTTTAGTTCTTCTTGAAGAGAAAAACAGCTGATGATCTTATTGGAGAGGATCTCCCAAGTGGTGATGGATCATCATAGTGCTCATTTTGAAGTCACTCCTTAGCTTCTTTAATAAGTGAGAATAGGAAAGCAGAGTCAACTTGACATATTCATCTCGACATATATTCTAGTAGTGGAAGTTTTCACTCAGCTCTACAAATGTCATCAGATACTTGCGGGGATCCTCGTGTTTTGCCCCGAAATTGGCAAGTGTTTTGGACTAACCTGCAAATCCCTTCTTTCAGCTCAAAGTTCCTGATGGCCGGGGTTTGACGATCACTGTAAGCATTCTCCAAATTAGCCTAGAAAAATGTATCACAAGAACTCTCATTCTTTTTCACCTGCTGCTTGTCCGATGTTTTCCATGACTAACCTTCTGTTCTCAATACCTAGGGACGCAGAAGATAAGGGTGGTCCTTGACTTCTCTTGCTTGTCATACACCGAGGTAACAACCCTGGTAACTTCAACAAAAACAAACAACAAGCATAAAATATAGACTAACGAAACAAAATTCTAACCTACAAATAATTAAACAACATTCAAGTTCTTGGAAATAACACCAAAAACATGATGTCACCCAACGCACGTGGTCGCTGGGCAATATAGGATTGTTAAGTCCAAATATCATACCTACAAAAGGACTCACAATTTAATTGCTATGGTTGTCACTTTATTTTCACTAGTCTATGAAACAAATAAAATAAAGATTGGTTTGGAAATTAAAATACTAAACTTCAAATGTAAAATTAACTCAAACGAATAAAGCTTGATTGTATTTCATAATGATGACAGACTAGGTAATGACACTTGGTTGGTTTCAAGTTGAGCTCAAACGTAATTAAACTAGCATGATTCTTCCTATGGTTGTTAGTTGTGGTTACTAGTCCCATTCCTTGACATTATCCCTAGCATCCAAGAACTATTTCATGAACCCTAACGCCATATCCTCATAGTCGTAGGAGAACAATGAAAACGACGCTATGCCTACTTGTATTAAATTAAATGGGGTTGAAGGGTATATTTCGTTACACTTCATAAATTCTTGGATATTGTAGGTGGCCTGTTCGCATGTTGGTTAAGATTTTTAGAAATACCATACATGATAGAAAAGGCCCGGGAAGATCGACGAGGCACGCGCATCGAACCATCGCAGGAGGAGGCCGGGCGTACCCTCCGCGGGCGGTGGCGTCGTGCCACGGGTGGAGCCCCTCCACGATGGCGCCGTGCCACGGAGGGGGGTGTCCAGGCCCACTATATAAGCCCCCTTACTTCTGTTTTCTTTAGGAAATTCTCATAAATTTCCGTGAGAATAATGAGAGGGGAAGAAGGAAAACTGAGGGCACGAGAATTTTGAAGGAATTTCTTCCGATTACGCCATTATACGCGGTCCAAACTTGGTATAACCTTGAGTGAGGTATTACAAATGGTGAGCATTCCCGTGAGTTTAGTTTCGTGAAATCTCGGCCGGCGAACCATAGTGCTACCGAGCTAAGGTAAGTGGAATTGCTCCAAATTAGTGTCAATATATTCCTAGCCATAAAATGAGTATTTCTCCCTTTCTCGACTTTGAGAAATAGCGAGTTTTCTACTGCTGATAAGTCAAAGTTTGGGTTATATATATATTAAAAGTGATGTTCTTCCATGATATTGTTGAATTTAGTCCTAATTGTTATAAATATGAATGCAGTTGGAATAAATAGCGGAGTATTGACCGAATTACACCAGCTAGCCTAAAATAAAAAACTAGGTATGTAAAGCGTTTCATAGTTAGTAATTCTAGCTTAGTAAAAATAGAGTAAATTCCGTAAGAGAATTCCAGGAGTCGAGTATTGAGCTTAGTTATGAATTCAGTAAGTCTGCGTTTGTGTTGTTATGCCATGTCTAAAATAAAAGTCAAGTATAGTGCCAGATGGAGAGATTATGCTAGACCCAAACATAGCCCAAAGATCGCATTTAGTACTTTTCAATACAAGATTCGTAGCAGAGAACCAGAGTATAAATATTAGTATTATCAGATCGCAAGTTTTCGTATGAATTTCAGCACAGTAACGCAAAGTATGCTGTTATCATTCTCACTTCCAGCTATATGCTATTTGTGATTATTGTTTGTAGAGACTTGATTGGTGTGCGTGGGGAACCCTCTTAGAGCTTCCTTGCCGCCCCAGGGTTAATAGCCATGTCGACTCGCCCACCAGAGGGTGAGGATACGTCACTCCAAGGAGTGGCATGTTGTCCGCAGTAGGACGAAGATGGGATGCACATTCCCCATAGCAAAACATCAAAGATTGCGCATACCCTGCCGAGCGCTTGTGCCTGTGGCACGTATTGGCGTACATGCATACGATATCGATAGTGCACAGGAGTCTCCGGACTCGTATACGTTTATAGTCAGGGCCTATAGGAGCCAAGCTGCATACCTGGGGGCCGAAAGGTGCTCGTAGTTGCTAGGGGGCGAATTGAGTGACTTTATTTTTTGGATGGTTTGACCCGGGTAGGGCATATAGATTGCATGTTGGCTGGGCACCTTCCGCCAGGGGCTTGTATAGGTCCTTGTATGCTATATATATATATATATATGTATATGTATGTATGCATGTATGTTATTTATTAGATTAATAAATAGCAGGACGCCGCAATGTGTATGACTTTCACTTGCTTTTCGCATGTATAAGCTCATTTCGTATTTCGCCATCCCCGATGGGGCCTTACTTATTTTATGCTAACTTAACTATCAGTACTATTGCTTATCTTCAGTTATGTTCGGCTTGGCTTTGCATACTGTACCGTTGGTACCGACCGCCCGTTTGGGGTGAACTGTGATTACTTGCCTCGTGTGCACTCATAGATGAGGAGCCGATCCCTGGTGATTCCAGCCAGCACACAGTCACAGTTCCGTCATTCGGAGCTAGACAACTAGAGGTTTATTACTTTTTTTTTATTGTACAGTATGGGTAGGTCGGGGCCCCGTCCCAACCATCTTACGTATTCTTAGAGGCTTGCGATTGTATATTCCCCGTGTTAGTCAAATGGTCGTGGTGAGGCCACGTGTATGTTTTGTGCTTGTTTTGTGATGGCTTCGTTGGTGGGGCCTTATTTAGTTGGTAGTAGTGATCTTGTTGGTCACGTAGCATTTTAGCACTTGTTTTCTTGATTCAGAAATAACTAGACAAAGATGTGGTGGCCTTGTCGGCCCGCATAGGTCCTAGATTCGCTGTTTTGGGTAGGCTTGTTTCCCCATGCGTGTCTATAGGCCTAGTCGCCCGAGGCCGTATTTACAATCGTTATATAGCCTGTCATTTTCTTGAATCCAGAGTTAGAGCCACCCCCTGGCACTAGAAGTGCTTAGGCTCACGTAGTCCAAGAGTCCAGTTCCTAGTAGGGCACTGTGTGCCAACCATGCCTCCTAAGCATGGACAAACTTGGTATCAAAGCAGGTCGTATCCTGTGAGCGCCCATGCGAGCCATGCTAAGTAGAGTCTTATCTATGGATGTTGTGCACTACATACTATAGGTAGGAGTGGGGCTGCAAGGCATGATAGGATGGTTACTCTTTCTTCCTATTCAATGTGGCCGTAGAGCAAGACAAGACAAGGTTAAGTCCCTAAAACTTATCATACTCTTGGAATACGTATACGAGTCGATCAACAATTCTATCACAAGCGTAAGATCAGATATAAGCAGCATGAGAGGGCAAATTCGCCCAGTCATGTGGTAACTATAGTAGAAGGAGGAGGTATTAGCGACCTCCCAATGTGATACCCTATCTACTCATCCCCAAAAGATATTTCTATAACTTTAGAATAAAGTCGAAGCATAGCGTATAAATTAGTTGATTTTATTTGTTAGATATACAAGATCTGATTAAGATGACAAATAATATTAGATTATCTTATAGATGTGAGATAGAGAGGGAAATGAAGGATTCCCACCTTCATCTTTTTTAGATGTGGTACGCTCCATGTTTCCGTTCGCAGAAGAAAAGGCTATTCTGTTCCTCTAGTTTTGATTTCTCAAAAGATAGCAAAGGGGCATAAGGATTGAGGCGATGTTACCTAAGGTAAGCAGTAAGTGAAGACTGGGACATATCTGCAAAGTGTTAGAAAGATAAGGAGCCCTATGATTACGTAAGTTGTGCGGACCCTCACGATAATAAGTTAGAAGAGCAAGTAAAACTACTAGCTTACTCGAGGTGGGCGTAGGAGATCCGTTAGTGATGGACTTCCAGTAATAGTCGAGTTTAAGTCAGAAAGACTCAACCGCTTCATAGGATGCTAATTCACGGGCAGGATATGTCTCAAGATAATAGTTATAATCTTAGTCGTGATATCGAAAGACAAGAAGGTTATACGAATAAGACGTGGGTCCGACTGCAAGCCTAAGAAGTATAGGTTGAAACTTGATTGATAACCTTACTGACAATGTAAGGCAGGTACCTTGAACCCGTAGCTCGCCAAAGAAGATAAGGGGAAGAAGCAGGAATACCGCATTTTGGAGGGGAAATTAGAATCACCTCCCGCATTGAGAATATCGTGTATTAAGGACTAAGCTCTGGATCGACGCTTAAGAGACAAGAAGATTGTAGTTTAGAATATTGTGGTACGTCCTACGGAGAAGGTAAGAGGGTGCCGAATCTCTGAGACTCTAAGCTAGTGTGGCCTAGAGGCAAGGTTCAATGACAAAGCCACATGCCCTTAATGTAATGCCAAGTAAGGCCACAAGTTTGACATTGACTTATCGTTATAAGAGTGGCAAATTTCAAATAGCAGATCATAGCTAAAGTGCATGCATTTGTTGCTTCCAAATGGGACAAGTAAATCCAATGAAATGGTACGAGAGGACAGAGATATCATTAGACTGCAGAGAAGCAAAAATATATCATGTGCGTATGAAATTCAATAAAGCATGCTAGAGATTTATATATCACTCGCAAAATTCGCATGTATTGTACGATTGTTGATACATATATACGTATATCAGATATGCTGTGAGTAGCTGCCAGGGGTTGCAATAATGTATCTCCGGTTAGCCGCTAGGAAGTATATACAGATTGTACCGCAGGACCCTTCGCCAAAAAGAGAGTAGGGCAAAAGTTAAGTGTGATTCACGCATTTAAGCCATGTGTAAACTTTCTTAGTTCTCGCCTTATTGAGTTAATGGACTTATATGATTATTACAGATATAGACTTCGTAAGCTCACAAGAGCAGTAGCCCGACCGGTGGATGACGATACGGGTGCGCTTAGATGGTCTAACGATCACCGGCGCCTCGTATTAGCGGTGGAAGCATCCCAAAGACTAGTAACGTACGCCCGTTATAGAACCAGAAATGGAGACCGACTAAGCATATTCCAGAGGTTAGCAACACCAGAATTCTCCAAAAGATGTTATGGTCGTACATCATTTTCCAGCCTTGTAGGTGAGAGTCACCTTAGTCGACCTAGCAGCTATCATATAGAACACCCCCGCAAGCCTAGGCCATCCTGGCCAGACAAACTCGTGCGTACCCCAAGAAAGGGTCCACATCAGTAGTCAGTGATTGACTAGTACCCCACTCGGTTCCCTCGTAAGATATCTCGGGAGCATGCAGTCCTAGAAGAAGGCCGCCTTGGCGAACCGCTCATAAGACCAAGAGTTTAACAATGTATAGATCCGAGTGGATACGGTAGCAAGGCATAAGGAAAGTTGGTAGTACTCTGCTAGCAATAACGCTTAGCAAGACAAGGAAAACGGGTAGATTCCCCGTGAAGATCAAGAGATTGATCGTCTGAGAGTAAGTCCGATTGCCTGTGTGGGCCTCACAATGTCTGTGTAGAATAACAGCAAGCAATGTCCACAACTCCGCAGTTATGCATGAGCTACGATGCCCGAGTAGACATTTAGAGCATTGTTAGGCTACTTCAAAGATTCCGGCCATTCAGCCGCTATTTAGTTATTCACGGTTACTCAAATCCGTGATTATTAAAGATTATGATCACTATCGTGATCCTCTCGGACGTAACATGCACATGGTGTGCGTGACAAATATACAGATTATCCCACAAGGGAGTAGCATTAGCATGGGCCATAAAGCGATGAGCTCTAGATATACAGAGATTATTTGCCGCTCCGGTATGATAAACCGTATGACCATCAATTACATGCCAATTCCTCTAAATGTGAATCTCGGATGAATTACGTGAGTCTTTTTGGGCTCATCGTGTCTGGTACGGTATACGATAGACACACACTTAAAATGTGGGCTACAAATGGCTCCACTCCACCTCCGACCAAGGCACGCAGCCTCCCGGGGCTTAGCCGAGTACTACAGAAGGTGTGGGCGATTTTCCACTTTTGTAGCACTCACTAAACCGACGCAGTAGTAGCAAAGAAAATTTCCGTGGACCGAGGCATGAGAGCAGAGTCAGGAGTTGAATTTAAGGCAGTGTCGCGGGTTAGAGCCATTGAAAGACTATGACGTGAATATTCGTATCACCCAAGAAGGGCCAACATAGTAAAGTGTGTATGCCTCAACCGTGAATCTATGGGGAGTTTAGCATACTTGTGTGCCCTGGCGCTGGGAATTGGCTCGAGAGTTGCATCAACAGCCGCCTAGCCGCTCATGTAGCGTAAATAGGGACAAATGTGAGTAGTAATCCAAAAATACCCTCCAGTTGTCGCCTTCTTAGTTGTGGAAGTAAAGGAACGGCAGTACAAAGATCCTAGCCCGAACCGCCAAGTGCTGCAGTTCAGCAAGGAGAGATGACAAATTTTCAGATAACCGAGGATGGAGTGTGGAGATATAAAGATCTCCTTTGTGTTCCAAACGCTATGGTGGTTTCGCCACATTAAGTGGAGATACATTAAGCCTCGTTATTCTCCACCCAGGTTTGACGCATGCTCTGCGATGTAAAAGAAATCTACCGTGGCCATAAATGAAAAAAGTGGATAGCAATAATTTATAATTCAGTTGTCCCACTGCAAACAAGTAAAAGCGGAACACCGTAACCAAAGCATTGACTCAAGATATAGTCGTGCCTCTTGAAGTGAGAAGAAGAAATATGGATTTTGTAGCAAAGATTTCACCTGCACTGCATAAAAATGACTGATTTGGGTAATTATTGACAGATCGACAAATCATCCCATTTTCCTCGGCAAGAAGGGCTACTTTCCCGCTCAAGATTATGGCCGAGTTGTATATCGCCGAAATAGTCGATCGCACGGTGTTCCTGTCTATTATCTCTACCGTAGGAGCACAATCTTTCTATAGCTAGATTTTGGCAGTCGCTTGTAGAGGTCCTGGGACGCAGACAATTTGAGCACAAGATTCCACCCGCATGCATGGATAGGCGTAACGCACTATTCAGATGCCTGAGGATATGCTACGTGCATGTGTGTTGGACTTTGAGTGTAGCTGGGATGAGCATTTACCGTGATTGAATTTGCTTATAACAATAGTTACCACTCACTAATATCCGCATGACGCCTTTGAGGCATTGTATGGGCTAAAAATGTGATCGTTAGTTGGTCGGGGTTTAGGCAGGAGAGTCGCCGCCGATTGGGCCAAATATTCATCGCAGAGGAGAAGGTAAAGCTTATTAGAGAATGCCTACTCACCTGGGCTTCGTAGCCGCCATAAATTGTGGCGTCGATGTGCGGCTAAACCTAGAATTTAATGTGAATGACTGGGTATTTTTGAGTATTCCAATGAAAGGGGTGATGATTCGCAAGAAAGGTAAAATCAGTTCCCAGATTCATGGGCCTTATCGATTCGTGTAGAATAGGCCAAGTGGCATACGAGTTGAACTTGCCCACATAATTAGAGTCCGTTCATCCAATTTTCCATGTATCTATGCTAAGAAAGTATTTGAGACCCTCCAGAGTTGTCCCAGTCCAGATGTCCGTGTTACCAAGAGCTGCTCATGAAGAGGTTCCAAGAGCATACTAGATAGGGAAGATTCGTAGATTGAGAACTAAAGATATTGTCACAAGGTACTATGGCGTAATTGGAACTCGAGAGGAAATGACTAGGGAAGCAGAGGAAGATATGAAATATTTTTAATTTTTTCTTTTTTGAAATTTTGAATTTTTAACAAATTTATGATTGTGATTTTATAAATTATATTATATACATAAATGAGATAGTTGACTCTAGCCTTTACTTGATGAATGTTGTAGTATTGTGTGGAGCACCGTGAGTTGGACTTTTCGCATTTCAGGTTTTTTGAGATAGTCCATATTACAGGAAAACACTCCGCCAAAATTTTTCTAAAAGTAAGTCCAGTAAGTTGAGATCCCTATATGTAGGAAAGCCATATCTGAGGACTAATGTTCTAAACGGGGAAAGGATGTTACACCGTAAATTCTGAATAATGTGATGGCCTATTCGCATGTTGGTTAAGAGTTTTAGAATACAATACATGATAGAAAACTGGGAAGATCGACCAGATGCCAAGACCGAACCATCGTGTGGAGGCCGTGCAACCTCCGCGATGGCAAGCCAAGTAAGCCACGCAGGAGCCCCTCCGCGATGGCACCGTGCCACAGTAGGGGTGTCTGAAACACTATATAAGCCCCCACTTGCTTTTAGGAAATTCTCATAAATTCCCCAGAGAATGTAGTAGGGAAGAAGGAAAACTGAGGCACGAGAATTTGAAGGAATTTCCTTCGATTGCCATTATACGCGGTCTAAACTTGGTATAACTTGGGTAGTGAGGTATTAAGCAGCTGGGAGCATTCCTACGTGGTTTAGTTTCATGAAATCCGGCTCGGCGAACCGTCGTGCTACCGAGCTAAGGTAAGTGGAATTGCTCCAAATTAGTGTCAATATACCTAGCCCTAAGTTGAGTATTTCTCCCTTCCTCGGACTTTCAATAAATAGCGAAGCCGGTCAAGCTTTTCGATAAGTCAAAGTTTGGGCCATATATATATATATATTAAAAGTGATGTTTTCTTCCAGATATTGTTGAATTTAGTCCTAATTGTTATAAATATGAATGCAAAGCTTGGAAGAAATAGCGGAGTATTGACCGAATTAGCCAATAGCTGAGAACCTAAACCGAGGCATGTAAAGCCGCTCTTCGGCAAGTTAGTAATTCTAGCTTAGTAAAATAGAGTAAATTCCGTAAGAGAATCTGTGACGAGTATTGAGCTTAGTATGAATTCAAAGTAAGTCTCTGTTTCAGGCTGTTATGTCATGTTCAATAAAAGTCAAGAAAGCGCTGCCGATGGCGAGATATTATGCTAGACCCAATATAGCCCAATATCGATTTAGTACTTTTCAATACAAGATTCGGAGCACAGAACCGTGAGTATAAATATTAGTATTATCAGATCTCGTAGCTGCATGAATTTCATATATTTAATGTTAAAGTATGTTGTTATCATTCTCAACTTCAGTTTATATGCTATTTGTGATTATTGTTGTTTGCGGTGAGACTTGATTGGTGTGTGTGGGCACCTCAGAGCTTCCTTTTCGCCCCAGGTTAATAGCTGTGTCGACTCGCCCGCCAGTGGTGAGGATACGTCACTCCAAGGAGTGGCATGTTGTCTGGGCAGAGAGGGACGAAGATGGGGATGCAACATTCCCCTATAGCAAAGGATTTCAAAGATACAAGATACCCGTCGGCTAAGTTTCCGTGGCAATGCATTATGATACGCATACGTATATCGATACGCTATGCGAGTCCTCCGAACTCGGGAGCATAAACATAGTCAGCCCATAGAGCCCAAACTGCATACCTAGGGGGTCGGTAAAGGTGCTCGTAGTTGTTAGGCGAAAGGAGTGACTTATTTTTGGATGTTTGACCCTGTAGGGGTATATAGATTTCGTGTCAAGCTGGCACCTTCCGACTTAATGGGGCTGTGATAGACGTTGTATGCTATATATATATATATATGTTATTTATTAGATTAATAAATAGCAGGACGCCACAACAACAGGTATGACTTTCACTTACTTTTAAGTACATATAAGCTCATTTCTGCATTTCGCCATCCCCGATAGTTTTAGCCATTTTCTCGGTTATTCGAACTATCGCACTATTGCTTATCTTCATGAGTGTCTTTAGTTTTTGATTTGCATACTCGGTACTAGGGGTACTGACGCCTGTTTGGGGCACTGCATTACTTGCCTACAGTACTCATATAGACGAGGAGCCGATCCTCGTAATTTAAAGCCAAAGACATCAGTAGTCATCAGCCTCCCCGGTCATCCTAGCTAGACAACTAGAGGTTTATTACTTTTCTTTTGTTGTACAGTATGGGTAGGTCGGGGCCCTGTCCAGACCATCTTATCAGTAATCATAGAGGCTTGCAGATTGTATATTCCTTGTGGTTAGTTGTACCGGTCGTGTGAGGCCATGTGTATGTTTTAGTTTGTTTGTGATGGCCGTGTGGGGCCTTATTCAGTTTGTAGTGGTGATCTTGTTGGTCATGTAGCAATTTAGCACTTGTTTTCTTTATTCAAAACAACTAGACAGCATGGTGGCTTTGTCGGTCCACATAGGTTCCTATTGATTCGCTTGTTCGGTAGCCGTTGTATCTTAAAGGCGGCTATAGGCTGTCGACGGAGGTCGTTTGTGTTGTACAGGACCAACACACTCAGAAGGTGATTGGGATTGGCCATAGGTTGGGGGAACTCTATGTCCTGGAGAGTCTCAAAGTGTCTGTTGTTGCCGCCTCTAGCATTGATTTGTCTTCTTTTCATTTGAGTCCTTTGTCGTCGCAGTTTTATCTTTCGCATTCCCGCTTGGGACATGTATCAGTGTTACGTTTACGTTTTTTAGCCTCTACTAGTGCTTTGGGTCATTTAAACACTTCTGATATTTCTAATTGTAGTGGTTGTAAACTGGCAAAATTTTCTGTCTTACCGTTTAATAAAAGTATGTGTTATTCAGTTGCTCCTTTTGACATTATTCATTCTGATGTATGGGGACCATCACCAGTATCCACTAAGGATGGTTCGAACTATTATGTTTCATTCATAGATGACTATACTCGGTATACCAGGATTTATCTTATGAAGTGCAGGTCTGACTTCTTTGGCATTTACAGTAATTTTAGAGCCCTTGTTAAAACGCAACATTCAGCTGTGATAAAGTATTTCAGGTGTGACTTAGGGGGTGAATATACCTCGAGTGATTTCACGCAGTTACTTGCCTCTGATGGTACCATACACCAGTCATCTTGTACAGATACTCCTGAGCAAAACGGTGTTGCCGAAAGGAAACACCGCCATATTGTTGAGACAGCACGCTCCTTACTATTATCTGCAGAGGTTCCTAGTAATTTTTGGGGAGAAGCAGTCCTAACTGCTGTATATGTGATCAATCATA
>JACEIK010003971.1:44544-60014 GCA_018107945.1 Datura stramonium
CACCCATTTCTTAAATAAAGACCCGACCCGTTCCCAAATAAACACCCCTAATTCCTAAATAGATCGTTGTTTACTTTATATCTAACTCAGTTGATTATACAAATAAACACCCCTAATTCTCACACCGAACTCAGTTGATTACATCGCGTTTTATAGGAAGTATTGAATTTGAGGTGCTCATCAACGAACACAAATTACTCAGGTTAGTATTTTGCCTTTAGGGTTAGTGTAGAATTTGTGTTTAGGGTTTTTCCTAGAAAAAAACTGATCTTCAATCTCCAATTTGTATATTTTTTTCAGTTTGAGAATGATTTTTGTGTTCGTAACCTTGAGGTTTCACCATGATATTACAATAAAAATCTAGTATTAAGTATGAAGGGGGTACTATTAGAGATTGTTTTGATGTAGATGTTGATAAATTCTCCTACTTTGAGTTTGTTGATTATGTTAAAGAAATTGGATATAATTGTTCTTCTTGCATTGTTTATATCAAGCCACCTAAATCTGGTTATTTAGTAGAAATATGATAGGGACATTATTGATATTGTACCTCAATTGAAAAATAGGGATATTGTTAAACTCTATGTATCCCACTTGATTGAAGAACCTGTTGCGGTCCCCCTTCCCTTGAATATGTAAATCATGTAGGTTACGAATCTAGTGCTACTTTTGAGGGTAGTGAGAATTTAGGGTTTGAAGGGGCTACACAACCCCAAGAGCCTATTATGGGTGGTACTTCTGCTATTTCTGGGGAGGACTTGGGTGGGACTTTAACCACTGCTGCTGAACCTGATGTTCCTTTAGTTGAGTCTGATTGGGAAAGTGAAACTGAAGTTAGTGAAGATTCAGACAATGTATAATTTGATAAAGGTGAAGATGAATATGATAGTGATGTTCATGAAGAGGTTAGAATTCTTAGGAAAGACAAAAGGGTTGCCAAAACAAAAAAGAGGAAAGAAAAAGGTCATAGAGCTGAAGGAGTTGATTTAGATAAAAAAAAGTGTAGATTTGGGATATGATGAGTATGCGTTAAAGAAAAAGAGCACTCTAGAGGAAAAAATAGCTGGTGATGAGCCATATTTTGATTCAGATAAAGTTGTTAGCTTTGAAATACATACAGATGAAGATGCTGATGATGCAAGTGAGGTTCAACAACCTGCAAGAAGAGAAAAAAAAAGCAAGAAGAGCAAAAAGAAATATACACAGAGTTATTTTTTATCCTTCTTTTCAAGTAATAGTTTGGGAGACTGGCCTTGCTTTTGAAAGTGAAAAGCAGTTTAGAGAAGCAATTACTAGGTATGCAGTTCAAGAACATGTTGAGTTAGATAAGTATGTTAATTAATCAACTAGGGTGAGGGTAAGGTTTACAACAGGTTGTCCATGGTTGTTGTTTGGAAGTTATGATTCTGGTACAAAAGATTTTGTGGTGAAGAATTATAATCCAGTGCAATGGCACAACTAAAAATAAACTGGTGAATTTAAAATACTTGTCAAAAAGATACAAGGATAGTATTATTTCTGAACCTGGCATTAGAGTTTTTTAGTTGTAAAATTTAGTTAAAAAGGAGTTGGAGATGTATGTTGGGAGGACAGTGGCAAGAAAAGCTAGAAACATTGTGTTACAATAGATTATGGCTGACCATGTGAAGGAGTTTAGAAGAATTTTGAATTATAAGAATGAACTCTTATGGACTAATCCAGGCAACATATGTATGGTGAGACTTAGTTAAGAAACCTTTGAAGATGGAAGAAAAATGTTTCAATCATTTTATATATGTTTTGATGTTTTGAAGAAGGCACTCAAAACTGGTTGTAGGAGATGTATTGGGCTTGATAGTTGCTTTTTGAAAGGTGTTTGTAAAGGCCAATTACGTGTGGTTGTTTTTAAGGATGGAAACAATCAAATACTACCATTCGCTTGGGCAGTAGTTGAAGTTGGAAACAAATTCACTTGAAAATGGTTTGTAAGCCTTTTTTTAAGGAATGATCTTGAGCTTGGAGATAGGATAGAATTGACTACTATTACAGATACAGAAGGTGATTTATGTTTTTTTATTCATTATCTATATTTTTAAATTTTTTATTACATTATACTATTGTAATCTAATATATTTAATAATTGTATTATAGGGTCTTGATTTAACTATCCAGGAGTTGCTGCCAAATGTAGAACAAAGGATGTGTACCAAACACATCCTAGACAATTGGTCTAAGAATTGGAGAGGCATTGAGAGGAGGAACTGTTTTTGGAGATGTGCTAAGTCTACATTTCTCCAAGAATTGAGAAGAAATCTGGATCGAATTGAGAAGAATTAAGAAGCTAGGGTATAAAATATGTGATGACTTGTTGTGGTACAATATAGAAAGGTGTCCAAGGTCTACATCAAGACCTTTATCTATTGTGATAGCGTAGAAAACAACATGGCTTAAAGCTTTAATTCATGGACATTGGGGCCAAGACACAAAACTATCATTACAATTCTTGAGGAAATAAGAGTCAAAGTGATGTGAAGAATAGGACAAATGAGGGAGTTTTTCAATACTTGAATAACTGACATTTCTCCAATGGCCCTAGAAGTATTGTAAGAGAATACATCAAAGTCGATGAGGTGTAGCCTTGAATGGAATGGTGAATTTGGATTTGATATGGAGGATAGCTTGGGTAACACATTTATCGTGAAACTGAACAATCAAACTTGTACTTGTAGATGGAGTCTATTAATTATGTTGCACATTGGTATAATAAGGAAACTTACCTCAAGATCTATAGTTACTTCATTCAACCTGTTACTAATAGGCAAATTTTGCTAAAATCAACCAACCCTTCTATTAGACCACCTAAAATAAGAAAACTGCCAAGCAGGCCTAAAAAGTGTAGGAGAAAGGAGTAGACTAAAAATAAAATAGAAAAGTTATCTAAAAAAGGTGTTGAAATGACCTGCAGCATTTGTCACGCAAAGGGTCACAATAAGAGGGGTTGTCATTTGGGTGCACAAGCTACTACAGGAAAAGAAAGGGGAAAAAGGACAAGTTCAGCAAGGTCAAGTATTGGTTCTTCTGCAGCACCAACTGAAATACAACCAAGCACAAGCAGAGGAAGACCAAGAGGTTCTACAAAATAGGTAACCCTTGTTAATTTACAGGTTAATCAATTCTCTTTAAACTTTCTGAAATATGTTATAGAGTACTTAAATGTGTTATAGGGTACTGTTGCTGCTGCCACTGAAAGAGGAAGAGGTACACCTTTTAAAAGACCAAGAATGGTTGGAATGAGTGTTGTACATACACAAAGTAGTTTTACAATCCACAATGTAAGTTGGATGATTTTTACAATCTTTTTTCAAGTTTAAACCAAACTTTTACAAGCCTAAGTCAACTTATTTTTGTAAATGTAGCCTAGAATGCCAATGAACTCATCAATAGTGACCGAAAACCTTGGGCATCACAAGCCAAGAATAGGGGTGAAATGGAGAGAAAAGGCTGTTGTAACCCAATAGAGACTTGAAGAGAGGAGAGAAGAAAAAAGAATGAGGACAAGATCCAAAGCTGCTGAAAATCATTTGAGTCAAACTAGTTCATCAGCTGTCCAGTAGTGACTGATATGCAGCTGTGATTGCACTATTTAATGTAAAAACAATTATGCAGTTGTGACTGTACTAACTTGATGGCTGTTTTTTTTAAACAATTATACAGTTATGACTGCATTAATTTGATGTCTATTTTTGAATTACTCTGCAGTTGCCACTGGAATTTTATGTCTATTGTAACTCTAGTTTTGGTTGGAGTTGTTGGGTGAACTATGATTTCTTTCAATATTATGCAGCAAAGACTGCACTTGTTTGATGTCTATTTTTATTTCTTGTTAACATTATGGCCAGTATTGTAATCAACTTGCCAAGTAAATTTATAAACAACATATAACCAATGGTAACAAAACAGAATACACAAATAAACTACATTAGATTAAAAGACTATTTTATACACCAAGTCAAGCTTGATTACAAAAGAGGCTATCTTACACACCTACATATCATCTAATAACATCAAGAGTCTAAGGTAACTTCATCGAACCTTTATTTATATAGATGAATCCAAACCAATAGCTTAAAGCTACTGCTATAATACAACAATAATACACAACAAAGAAGAGTGCATTCTCGCCAGTCCTTTGTTTAACCATGTTGCTCCTCCACTTCTTCTCCCTTTTTTTCATCTTTTCAATTCTCTCTATCCAACTTCTCCAATTTTATTTTTACGCAGTTATCATCTTGTTTGGATTTTGTAGGCTTGTCAACTTCATCAGAAGCTTCCTCAAACTTATCCAATTTCTCATCTTCATTCGTTGTTGTATGCTTCTCAAGATATTGAGAAGATTCTAGTAGATTCTCAAGCTCTCCTATTTTCTCTATTAGTTTTGAAACCACAAATTTGGACCTAGAGTCAGTGTTTTCTTTATTCCTCCAACACCAAAAATCACAAGATCTTGGACCCTTCAATGATGAAAAATAATGAAGGAATTAGTGTTTAGTTACAATTAAAATTAAAATATAAAAAATTTACTTAATGAATCTTCTAATTACCCCATAATAAGGACATGACCAATATCTTCTACCGGAATTTCTTGAAGTCCAAGATGTTTTTAGACATACCACAAATCCATGATTGCAACGAACTTCTTCCTTCGAAACAGGATCATCCTCTTTCATACAAAGTGTAGTCAAGTTTATTGATCGCATTGTGTGCTACGAAATTTAAAAAATTTAAAAGTTAGAAGAAATCTCACTCCAAGCAGTTCCATATACTTCCAACAATACGAGCAATGAAGAAAAATGACAAAAACAGAATCAAAATAAAAGAGAAGGAGAATAAGCTAGATCATCTCTACCTTTTTTCGGACAAATTATAGCAGAAATATCCCTTCAAAGATTCAATTTTAGGTTTAAGAACTAAAATTAGAGGGGATGNAAATAAAAGAGAAGGAGAATAAGATGACTCAATCTTTACCTTTTTTCGAACAAATTGTAGCAAACGTATCCTTCAAATATTCAACATTCAGGTTTAAGAATTAAAATTAGAGGGGATGAATGAGACTATTGAAGATGAGGGAGAAGAAGAAATTTCATAGCTAAATCAGATGTGGTGTTAATTAAAAAAGAGGAGAAGAGGAAATTTAGGGTAAGAAGGGGAGAAGAAAAATTTAGGGTTCTTCATTGAAGAACAAATAGGGTCGGATATTACCTTTTTATTAGTTATAAAATTTATTTATTTTTTAAATATTTAATTATAAAAATAAAGATATAACGCACCCAGTGATGTTATTACAACACGCTGGTGTTAATTAAAAAGAGGAGAAGAGGAAATTTAGAGTAAGAAGGGGAGAAGAAAATTTAGGGTTCTTCATTGAAGAACAAATAGACGGATATTACCTTTTTATTAGTTATAAAATTTATTTATTTTAAATATTTAATTATAAAAATAAAGATATAACGCACCCAGTGATGTTATTACAACACGCTACTCTGGTGCGGGCAATGGGGTTGATTAAAATTCAATTTAAAGTTGTTAAGGGGGTATTTTAAATTTCCGTAGAGTTAAATAGTTAAAGTGAGTTTTGTGTGGACAAGTTTGGAGTGGATTTTATGTATTTACCTTTATATATTTGAAATCTATAATCTTCTTCTAAACTGTTATATTGTTACACAAATATATCTTTTAAATACTATTTATGCTATTTTAAAATTTTATTCTTATTAATACGAGAATACGCACGGGGCGCCTATGCTAAGACTAGTATTCTTTGTCAATGCAAGTGATAATCATCCCATAAGATAGGCTTGAATTATTAAAAGGGTCTTGGAAACTTTTTAGTATATATACAAGAAACCATTCTGGCCAATTAATCTTTAATTTTTTGAGAAGACAATAGACAACAAAATATTTGGAGGAGACAACTAAGAGAACCCTTCCGAGGAAGTAGAGTTGTGGCAACAATATGAGCAATGATGTAATTTTCCAAGCACATTGCAGCGGGACCAAAATTTGAAAGTTGAGTACCTTCTTCAACAATAAAAGACTTTACTTCTTCAAGAGAGATTTCAAAATCATTTAGCCATATGCCAGCAAAGAAGGGTATTTTTCCAGAGAAGCGAGTATCGAAAACCTTTTCAAACAAGAATTTACTTAAGATGATCCCGTTACCCAAGACTAAGGTTTTAAGTTTTCCGCTGTCTATAAAAACTCATAAATCACATTCTGACAAGTTCCTCAAACACCTCATTAGCATAGAGAAGAAATAGAGTGTCCAATTTTTAAAAGGCAAAGAAGTGACTTACAGAGAAATGAGAGAATTTCAATTGCTCTAGATAGATGACTCTTCCGTGAGCAAAAAGGTGATCTTTGAAGGCCATAAATCTGATTTTCTCAGAGAGGCTCCAAAACAATTGCTTGTCTTCTGGTCCAAAACCAATAGAGGCATCAATCTTATTTTTTCTTATACCAGGAGAGGGCTTTTTCTGTATGAAAGTAAAGAATTTATGACAATCATCATTAAAAGAATCAGATGTTTCCCACAGAAAAGAGGACGGAGAAGGGATTTTAAGCCTCTTGCTAGAGCAGCGAAGACTCTTAGCCGAGGATTTTTTCATGGAAGGTGAAAGGAAGATAATGGAATGCAGAAGAGTTAGAAAGTTCTGAGAAGATAGACAAATGGAGAGGAAATAAATAGGAGAGAGGTGACGATTTAGTTAGAAGGTGAAACGGTGGGCAACATAAGGGTTTAATCAAGAAAAGACAGGATGATGATGACTTCAAGAAAAATTAAGGCAATAAAATAGATTAAAGAGACAATTCAAGAAAAAGCAATCACACCAAGGGATGCTCTTAAAAAATAGAATCTATTTTCAAATAAAGGTTTTGTAAAAATATCGGCTAACTTATTTTCAAAATTATATCTTTTCAACATGATATATAATAAAATGATGTTTAATGTCTATATGCTTAGCTCTGAAATGACACATGGTGTATTTAGAAAGACTAATAGCATTATTATCACTCAAAACATAGTCAAGAAATTGATTTTTCATCCAGAGTAATTAAGTACCACAACTTCTAAGAGCCAAGTAATCAACCTCAATAGTTGAGAGAGCCATCGAGATTTGGTTCTTGCTTCCATGTGGTAACAACTTCTCCGAGAATTTGACAAGAATTGTTGGTGCTTTTCCTATCAGTTTTGTCACCTGCAAAATCTTCATATGAATAATCAATTAGATCAAAATTTCCTAAATAAGGGTACCATAGTCCAAAATCTTGAGTTTCGATAAGGTAGAAAATGATTCATTTAAATGAGGCTATATGAGACTCTTTTGGAGTTTACTGGAATCTAACACATTTTCATACACTGAACATGATGTACGGTTGACTGGCTGTGAGATAGAGTAATGACCAATCATTCCTTAATAAATTTTTTCATCTATATTGTTTCCAAATATGTCAGATTCAAGACATGTTGAGAGACACATGGGAGTTCCAGAAGCTTTTTGTTTTTCTAAACTGAACCTTGTGATTAACTCTTTGGTATACTTGGTCTGGCTTATGAAGGTTTCTTTAGTCGACTGACATATCTATAGTCATAGGAAGAATGTTAGTTCTCCCATTGTGCTCATCTCAAATTCTCCTGTCATAGACTGGTAAAATTCTTACATAGAGAAGGGTCAGAACTGCCAAAGGTAATATCATCAACATATTCGTTAATGACAAAGATCAATATATTTGAAGAAGATCGTTGAATGAAAAGAGTAGTATCAATTTTCCTCTTTGAAAATTATCTTTTAATTAAAAAGGAACTTATCTATTCATACCCCAACTTTAGGAGCTTTTTAAGACCATAAAGAGCTTTTGAGAGTTAAAATAATGGTCTGGACAGGAAGGACTTTCAAACCCAGGGGGTAGCTCTACAAAAATTTCTTTTTTTTATGAACTCATTCAAAAATGTACTTTTGACATCCATTTGAAATAGTTTAAAACGTAAGCAACATAAGCTAATAAGTGTATATTGTTCCAATCTAGATACCGGAGAAAAAGTTTTATCATAGTAAATACTTTCTTGTTGAGAGTAGCCTTGAACAACTAACCTTGTTTTATTTCTAATAACTTTACCTTTCTCATTTAGCTTGTTTCTGAAGATCCACTTTGTGCCTATTACGAAGGCATTTTTGGGCTTTTGTACCAGAGTTCAAACTTGATTTCCTTTAAATTGATCGAGTTCTTCTTGAATTATTTTTGTCCACAGCTTATTTTTAAGTTCTTCCTCAATCCATTTGGGCTTAAATTAAGAAACTAGATCCAAGGATGATTGGTGCTTGAGAGGGGAACTGATTTTCCTTTGAGCATTTGGTCTTCGATAATAAAGTTATTTGAGAAGCTTTCTTCACTTCTCCATTCTCAAGGGATATTTGAAGGCTTAGTCGAATGAGATATGTTTTCTTCGTTATTGTCTAGGGACGTAGGGGAACTCTTATTGATAGTGATTTCTGGCTTAGGGGTTTCAGTAGATTTAGGAGCATAATCTTCCCCTGTAACATCCTCAACAAGACTTGGAGAAGGATTAGATTCATTAAAAATAACATAAACAAATTCTTCCACAAATAAAGTCCTTTAGTGAACACTCTGAAGGATCTACTTAAAGGAGCGTACCCGAGAAAAATTCCTTCATCACTTCTAAGATCGAATTTTTCAAGATTATTTTTACCATTATTGTGGATAAAACACTTACACCCAAAAGTGTGAAATTAACTGATATATGGTTTCTTACATTTCCACAGTTCGTAGGGTAGACAGGCTGAATGAGAAATCTGTTAAGAATATGACAAGTAGTACTTACAACTTTCGCCCAAAAATGATCAGGAAGGTTTTGTTCAATAAACATGGTTCTTGTTGTATTCTAAAGTGATTGATTCTTCCTTTCTACGACGCTATTCTATTGAGGAGAGCAAGGAGAATAGAAGTTTTGAGTATATCCTTGATTGCAAAAATTTTCAAAAAGCTAATTCTCAAATTTTCATCCACGATTTTGAAATGCAAGAAGGCTTCATCTTTGTGGGATAAAAGCATTACCTAAGTAAATCTTGAGAAATCATCAACAATAATGAAAATGTAATCTTACCACAAATACTAGTAGTTCTAGTGGATCCAAATAAATCCATGTGTAAAATCTGAAGGGGTTTAGAGGTGCTAACAATATCTTTAGATTTAAAGAAGGATCAAGTTTGTTTCCCTAATTGACATGCATCACATAACTGATTTTTTTGAAAAATTTATCTTTCTTAAACTAAGAACCAATTCAAGTTTAGAAAGTTTTTCAATATATGCATATTGGTATGGCCCGGCTTCCTATGTCAAATCCAAGGATCATTTGAAACAACAAATAGACAAGTGAGGGTAGGAAGATCAACATTATTTAGAACATAAATATTTCTACCCAATCACCAATGAGGGTGATATTCTTAGTAGAGTTATTGATGATGCATTTAATAGCATTGAATAGAACATCAAACTCGACGTAACACAGTTGACTGATGCTTAACAAGTTGTGTTTGAGACCACTAACAAGATATACTTCAATCAAGTCATAGGACAGACTTATTGTGATAGATCCTACTCCAGCCACTTCATCCTTTAGCGTTATCTCCAAATCTAACATGGCCTCCATCAATCTTCTTTGCAGAGTTAAAATTTCTTTCTTTCCTATCATGTTTCTAGAACACCCACTATCAATTATCCGCATACCTTTCTTGTATGCACTTTTGAATTTTTCATGTAAAACAAGAATATCAGTTTCTTTTAGGTACCCAAGTTTTCTTGGATCCTTTTGAGTTAGTAATGAGAGTTCCCTAGGATGGATTCTTTTTTCTCTAATACCATTTACTATAATTGACGCTTGAAAAATAACAGTTATAAGACTTATGACCAGTCTTACCACAGGCAAAACATATAGGATGAATAAAAGAGTTTGCTGAGAAAAAACTATTAAAAGAGGATGAAAATAATTTGAAGATTTCTTAACCAATATATTGGAGTTGACGGAGCTATGATTGAGTGATTTTTTAATTCTATTTAATTATATTTTGATATCACCTCGTTCTTTCTCAAGAAAATCTACTTCAATTTGACTTGCTTCAAGAAGAATTTGCCATTTTTTTTCTCCTTAGCCAATTTATTGCATTCATCGATAATCTTTTGAAGTTTATCGGTGAAAATATGTAGGGAGTTTTATAAGTCTTGATAATTTAAGCAAAGTTTAGATCTTACCTCACTAGATTTTTCAAAGGCCATAAAGCAGATATTTGCAATTTATTTTGGTTCTTCATCAGAGGTGTCTTCATCACTCTAGGCTCCCATAGATGTTGAGTTGTTATTTCTCCTGAAATTCTTTTTCTTTAGATATGGACAATTTTGTTTTATATGACTAGTTTTTTCACAATGATAACATATCTCATCATTCTTCTGGTTTTTATTATTCCTATATCCCACTTAAGGTCTTCTTTCTCTTTGTTTTAGAATATGTCTGACTCCTGTATTTATCAGGGGGAGACCTTTGTTGTTTTTATCTTCTTCTTCATTTTTATTTCATATTGCATTGAAAGGCATGGACTTCTTCTTTTCTTCCTTGGAGTACCTGTTGATATAATTTTGTTCATATGCCATCAAGTTTCCTTGAAGCTCATCATATGTTAGATTTTTCAAATCTCTATCTTCAAGAATTGTGGCTTTTGTTTCCCAATCTTTAGGAAACACTTCAGAGAATCTTTCTTACTTGAAGCCCATTTGAATATGTAATTTCAAGTGACTTAAGTTCTCCCACTATTTTGTTGAAAAGTGAGAACATGGATTCAAGATTTTCTTCTTCGGTCATTTTGAACCATTCATATTCGTTCACTAGTGCATTTATCCTTACTTCCTTTAATTTTATAGTTCCTTCATAGGTTACTTCAATTTTGTCCCATATATCTATAGCACATGTAGAGATTTTGTCGTACTCAGATCTGTTAACTACGTAATAAAGCAAATTAATAGCTCTAACATTAGTTTGTATTACCTCTTGCTGTTCTTTTGTGACATTGAAAGTCTCCAAATTATCTTTAGTAGTTGTAGGGATTTTGGGGATAGGTTTGGTTCCTTTGTTTATTACTACCCATTCTTGAAAGTCATTTGTTTGACCAAATATTTTTAACCTTTCTTTTTAATGGGATTATTGCTGTCTGTTGAAGTACGGAGCGCTGATTGAGGAGTGACCGTCTTGCAGGATAACTCCGGGGATTTGATACATTGTCATTTGATCTTTTTCCTCACTTGTGGTTATGCATCTAAGAGTGAGACCTGCTCTAATATCAATTTATAAACAAAGAGGGAAGTGAATTTAAATTTTTTATTGAAAGACCGATTAGTCAACTATGTGGAATGCTCAATCAATTGTGTTCTTGTAAAAAGCATTAGTAACATATAAGACAATTATAAGAATAGAACATAAATGTAAGAGACACAGAGTTCTATATTGGTTCAGATCGCTAGCGTGGTGCCTAGTGTAGTCTTCTTGGGTTACAAGGGTTCCCTTGGAGCTTGTTGGAATTTGTTTACAACAAGAGCAACACCAACAGTCTTACTGAGAATTTATTCTTTGTTACAACGTCTTTCTTTCTTTTGATCTCATTGAATAACTATTGCAAATTACAGTGGTTGAATAAGAACTAGAATGGTCAGGATAGATCAAATGAAGTTGTAGATACTTTTCTGAGTCTTTACTGTCTTTTTGTAGCCCGTGAGATGATCTTGCGAAGGCAAGAAGATCAGGAATAATTCTTTTTATCTTGGTTGATTTTCTCTTAACGGTAACCCAAGGGATTTTCTCAATCAAATCACCTTGATATGATTGAGGTGCTGATTGACTTCTTTCATCTTATTTTTGCATGATGTGATCTGTGATGTATATTGAATCTCATCATTCCTTGATGTTGGATCTTTCCATAGTAGACCAAGATTTTTGATTGGTTTCCTTCGCCTATTCTTGGATGTTGTGATCTTGATTGATACTGAATCTCATCCTCCTGTTGGATCTTTCGCTGCTGTTGAGTAGACTTTCTTTCTAGAAATCTTATCCATTCATCTTGGCTTGATCTATGCTCTTTTTTCTTCTACAGTTGTTGCTGAGTCATCTTGTCATTTTGAAAGTTTATCCTGTCATCTAGGCTGGATGTCTGCTTGTATTGAGGACCTGGTGCTTTAGCTTTTCTTACATCAAGTTAAACTATTAATTGTCATCATCAAAACATTCTAGAGATTTAAAGTTAACACATAACTCGATATCTACTCAACGACAACCATTGATACAAAGCTTGAAATAGCAACTCTCCAACGCAGTTGAAGAAAGGAACATTCAAAAACTTGCTTCAAATCACTACTATTCTATCTATGGTGTATGGATTTCGTTTTGGAACGTAAATTTTTTAGCCAAGTTTTTTATTGTTCTGAGAAAGTTAGATAAGTGGAAAGAAAAAAAATTGTTTTTTTGTGGGGGAGAAGACGGGTGAAGGTCTCTTGGAGCCTAAATTTGTTAGAGTTAAAGAGAGTCTCAAAATTTTTAAAAAATATAAAGAGAATTAATATTTTCTTCGGCCAAAAATAGAAACAAAAGAAATAAAGGTCCCTATCCTTAATTTCAATACTTTTGAGGTATTGTCAACTCATTATTTCTAGAAATTAAATAATCGTGGGTGAAAAAAATAATATAACGTCTTTATTTAAGCAATATGGCAGTAAAGAGTCTCAGATCCTATCATTTCTTTTCTTTAAATTTTCTTGTAATTTGGGTGTCTGTATAGTCTATATCTATATACTTATAGAATTCAGGGATATAGACTCAGTAGCGTGGAAGTCTCATAGATTAGGAATTCTATTTTTCAATTTTCTTAGATTTTTTCTTATTATTTTCATCTCAAGCAGTTATTTTATGCACCTTTTGAAATTAATAAACATAATTTCAACATTTAAAACTTTTAGTCTATACATTTTTTCCAACAGTTGCATTAATTAGTTTCAAAAATATTTACTTCTTGTGATTACATCAATTTCTAAATCAATAATTCTGGACTTCAGGTTCATTCTTCTCTCATTTTTGCTTTATCCTCTTCCATTTTCCCATTTGCTTCATTTTAAAAAATTCACAAGCATTAAACATTTTGATTCTTTTTTCTTTTTATGTCTTTACATATTCATGTTAAATGATGAAAAAACTCTTTGATTCCTTTACGTTATGCCGGTAGTTTTCCTTATCTAAGAATAGATTAATATCTCATGTCAATGAAAAGATGAAAAAAAGTCTTTGTCTCCCTCATGTTAGATCACTCATTTTCTTCATACTATCCTTCTACACCAACTCTTAAGCTAAATCTTACCCTCTAAACTCAAGTTTAGAATTAAACCAAAATAAAATATGATTCTTTTATAAATATTAAATTTTTTCCGTGCTTTAGGAAATTTTTTTTATGAACCGAGGCTTCTTTCCAGTTGAAGGCTTAAAGTACTAGTTAGTTGAATACACTTTTCTTCTTCTTGTTTTTTCTAGCGTTGAATATGCATTTTTACAGTATAATATTAACTATTCTAAAGCGCATTCTATGTTTTTTCTTAATACTAATTTTCTTTATGTAGTAATGAGTTTTTATTTTACAATCCATTAGTATAATATTTTGGTGAACTTGGATATGGTTAGATTCATCAAGTTGATATAAAATGACAGTTTTATGTAATATTCATAATTGGATCTTAATTTGTGTTTTATGTATTTATGCATAATTATGCTATTTATCCATTTTAATATTTTATNGCTATTTATCCATTTTAATATTTTATCATATCATCTAAATTATTTTTGTTATGTTAGTTATAAGGGAATTCTCGTAACATCAAAATTACTTCAATTTTTTTCTCTTTTTGAATCTCAACTATCATGTGTTTCTAAAGCTCTTCTTCCTTTTCATGAATTTGATAGGTGCATGTGTCATATATTTCTAGAGTAACGTCCTGAAAATTAAACAGTACAAGAAGTAATTAAATTATCTCTCTCTCTCTCTCTCTCTCTTCTCTCTCTCTCTCTCCCCTAGGCCTTTTTCATCTAAAATAGAGAAAATGCATCTTTCTCAAAAGGAAAACTAAGGTCAGTCAAGCAAGTGAGCATCAAAAGGTCAAGAAGATGACATGAAATTTAAAGTCTAACCTTCAGAACTAAATAACGAAATTTATATTTGCTATTCAAATATTTGGCTCTTCTCTTTTTTAATATCAAAGACGTGAATAGTATTAACAGTAATAGTAACATACACCACATAATAATACTACTACTATCTTAGATAATATTGATTTAATCATTTATTCAACTCNATATTGATTTAATCATTTATTCAACTCCATATATATAAAATATTTATCTCCTTTAAATAACTGGAGACAGATTTTTTATTCTTCCCATAAAAATAAATGTAAAAATATCGTTTATGAATATTACAATTTCTTTCCTACAATGCATTTACATATTTTCTATTTGAAAGTTAGTAGATGATTACAAATCATATTATTGAAGTGGTCATATATTTTATCATTTTTTCAAGTCTTTCACATTTGGAGATTTTTTTAGGAATTCAATATCTAGGTAAACTTTTTTAAGGAGTATCATTTTCTATCCATTCGATAATTTTAAAAATTTGTAAGAATTCTTAGATTTGAAAGGAGAAAATTGGAAGGCGGACACAAAGTTTTATGTTTTTAGTATTATGAAAATTTAGATGATGATAATATCTTAGGAGTCGAATTTTTTTTTACATAACATCTCTAAAAACAAGGGTAAGACTTAACCATAAAAATACGATAACCAAAGAAGTCATTCCGCCTTAAAATTATAAAAAGCATAAAAAAAATTTAAATCATACACAACTCTTAGTAGGATTTATGTAAATCTTTATTTTAATATGAGTTTTGTACATTAAATATTTCGTAATTAGATCAAACTTAAGTACTTCATACTTTAGAAATAATTATCTGTGAGTATCATTACTTATCCATTCGACAATTTTAATAGTTTAAAAGTCGAATGCTTAGTTTTGAAAGGAGAAAATAGGAAGGCAAACATCAAAGTTTATTGGATTTGATATTATGGAGATTTAGATGATAATAAGATCAGATGGCTTTAGAAATAGAGAAAAACTCTTGACAAGTTATATAACATCTCTGAGAAAAAAAAGTGAGACTGCACCACAAAAATACAACAATTGAAAAAGAAATCTCGTCTTAATATTACAAACAATATACAAAAATTTCTAAATCAGAAACTACCTCTTAATAGGAATTTATGGTTTTTTAATTTGAATTTGAATTTTGTACATTTTAATACTCTTAAATATCACTAAATAAGATAAAGCTTAAAA
>JACEIK010003971.1:61894-77601 GCA_018107945.1 Datura stramonium
CGATAATTTTAAAGGAGAGTTATATTATAAGTTATAGCTCTCTTGGTCAATTTTATTACATCAATAGAAAGCTTACATCTTTCTTTTTTCTTTTTTGGAAAATAATTGTGTAAAAGAAATGATCAATGGATTTTCCATTTTAAAATATTCATTAATTAATTTATTTATTTTTTTGAAAAAAAACCACAATTGACCAGGTAAAGTCTGGCACCAATAGTGAAGGGTAACACTAATTAGGCAAAGGTAGTTTGGATGCCTTGACTAGTAAACATTTTATTGGAATTTTTTGCACTTTTAATCCCTCAATAATTGAGTCATGCTCTTCTTGGTCCAAAAAGTCTTTTTAGTGAGCACATAAAATCATCTACTTTTTTTAATATAATTTAAGTTATATATACCAACTATACATATTAATTCTAATGATCTTGATTTAATTAGCTTAATTTCTCACTATTAAGAAAATGCAAATATCCAATGAAATGATCCGTGGGAAATTGACTCACTGAAGATATTTTTAATAAATTTTTTATCGAAAATCTCATATATTTAATAATATTTGGGCGATTTTTTTTTAATGCTTGTATTAACCATCCAAACTACAATATGGACATACAAATTTTAAACATTCTTTCAACTATAACGTTCTCATTCACCTCTTTAAGTTTCCTGCCTAAACCATGCATATATATACGCTTTAATTTACACTTAAAAGGCTTAAGAGTTTTAAAATTAAAAAAAAAAATGTTATAACACAACGTGCTTTGGTGGTAATAACATGTTTTTTGGGCACGTCTACCATTTCTAATAAGGCAGTTGAACAGATTTATTAGGTGAAATGTAGTTGGCTTTTATCAAAGGGTACAAGCCAATTAACTTCTCACTATTCTCCTTACCCTAAAAAAAAAATTAAAAATTAAAAAACCATCTCTCACACACCCAAAAAAAAAAAATGAAACTGTCGTCCAACAGCCATCACCTACCTTCATCTATAAATTTCAAACATAAATTATTTGTAACATTCTTGCAAATCTTGATCGACCCCCATCACCTTTTTTTTTAAAAATTATCTCAAATGCATTATAACTCAACGTCGTCCATGGACGCCGTCGAAGAACCACCACCACCACTGCCACCTCCGCCTCTTCAGTCGCCACCATTACTATCCGACGACTTATCTCCGGCCAACTTCTTCATGCAACAACCTAATGATCATCAACTGCCTATGCAAAATAATTACAACTCTCAAGTTGGGCAGCTTGGTTGTGATAATATTGATTGGGCCGCGCTTTTATCGGGCCCTTCGGTTAATAATAATAATAATAATAACAACAACAACAACAACGAGTCGATTGCAACTACGTCAAATCATCATGTGTCGATAAATCCTAGGAATATGGGTGAACAACAATTAGAAGTTGAAGAAGAACAACATAGTTTGTGTAGAAGAAGAGAGAATATAGGAGGGAGAGTAATAAGGAAGAGGAAATATGTACCACCTAGGATTGCATTTCATACAAGGAGCACTGAGGATATTCTTGATGATGGATTTAAGTGGAGAAAATATGGTCAGAAAGCTGTCAAAAATAGCACCCATCCAAGGTAAGTCATCTATGTATTTTCATTCATGCATGCTCATTTCATTATTATTATTATTTATTATTTATTATTTTTGAAGAAAGTAGATGTGTGTATATAGATATAGAGTGGTTACGATCAACGTATAATTAGTCGAATTATAATGAATCGTCAGTAAATTGAAGAGTGAAAAAAATGATAAAAACGATTCATATAATTGATCTGAATTAGTTTGAAAATTGAAGTGTGTAATTAATATAGTGAGAACGTATATCAGGAAGAATTAATCAGGTCTTAATTATGATCAGCATATAATTAGTCGAATTATAATGAATCATCGGTAAATTGAAGAGAGAAAAAATGATAATAGTGATTTATACAGCTGACCTGAGTGTAACTAATAGTATAGTGATACTGACAAATATCATGAAGAATTAATTAGGGTGAGAACTAGTTTGGATAATTGAAGTGTAATTAATATAGTAATAGTGACAGATATCATGAAGAATTTATTAGGCTTAATTAGGGTGAAAATACCAAAGACACAAAAAATGAAAAAGATAAGAAATGGATTAACTCTTTTTGACTTCTTCGAATGTTTACTTATTCATATTCTGAATCCTCGTAGTGAAAATCATAACTTTATCACTGATTCAAGAAAAAGCCAAATATGTCTTTTAATTTTATATATCGAAAGCCATATATGCTTCTTTTGATGCATCGATAGTTATTTTTAGGATCATTGATAATTTAAAACATGTTAGATTATCACATTCATTCTATTTTGATGGCATCTCTATTAAACATATTATACTGCGTTTTAAAAATTAAGTTTGAATCATGAGAATATCCTATAATCATTTTATCACAATCGACTAGTTTAGAAAATAAGTTATGTTGAAACTGTTTTTAAAGTATATTACCCTCATATATAGAGTAAAAATACATGTTTAACATAATACATGAGTAATTAAACGGTGAAACCACTTGTAATTTTGGTTCATTTATACAAAATTGATGATCGCAAGCAGAGAGATTTAAAATGCACATTTCATTTAATTGAAGGTTGATAGTGTTTAATGAGATATTATAAGAATCAAAATAAGAATTGACCAATAATTAAGTTATTAACGATTTATTATATATAGACTAACCGTACTCCCTCCATTTCAATATAAATGAATTTTTGGCATATATTTTGATGATCCAAAATGAATGATTTTTTCAATATCCAAAGATGTATTTATTAGTTTTCTTCGGAATTACCCTTCTCTTTATATTTTCTTGGAGTATTAAAGAAAAATTTTGAAAGAAGTAAAAGGATAGCATTAATAAATTATCTTTTGATTAATTTTCTTAAGTGATGTGTCCCGCTCGAAAAATTTATATATTTTGAGATGGAGAGAGTATCTCTCTAGCTATGTTTGCATTGTTTATTTTCGATAAGCACAAGTGTTTAGGTTGTTCACCTTCTCAAGTGAATGAGATTTTTATAGATTGTCACAACTCACAACTTTGGCCAATTAGTAATATTCTTCTGTCATATGTATTAACTTACGTCAAGAAGAAAGTTTAAGATATAATTAATGGATTCCATACTTTGAATTCAATAACATCTTTATATGGAGATCTTACCATCTTAATATAGTTCAGTTAGATTGATTATCTACACTTTCATCTTATTGATAAAGGTTCGATTTTCCATCTTATTCTCTCCTGCATTTTCTCTTTCCATACCCTATGTTACAATAACAACAACAATAATAATAAATAGCATCTTTATATACTAAAACATTATTTCCCAATTTTTCTTTCTTTCTTTCCCTTTTTTTTTTGCGTAACAGGAGTTATTATCGATGCACGCATCACACATGCAATGTGAAAAAACAAATCCAAAGGCTTTCAAAGGATACAAGCATTGTGGTGACAACTTATGAAGGCATTCATAATCACCCTTGTGAGAAGCTAATGGAGACCTTAAGTCCAATTCTAAAACAACTTCAATTTCTCTCCAGATTCTAGATAATTAATATGTATTATTAATTATACTAAAATGGGATATTATCTAAATGTCTCATCAAATTGGGAAAAAAATAACGTTACATATGTTGGTGTTTTCATTATGCTGGTGATCATACCGTAGCAAGTCAAAATGTACAATTCTGTATAGAAATGTAAAATAATACATCATACAGTTGAGAAGAAGTGATCGTTTCTAATGTTACCACGTTATGTATTTATATGAACATGCAAACTGCGTTCAAGTTCTATAGTATGGGGTTCAACACAGGTTCATGTGAGCCCAGTATTTTTGATACTGCGTATAAATTTATATGTAAAATTTGTAATAAAAAGTAGATATGAATTCATAACTCTTAAAATATAGTGGGTTCAATAATTAAAATCTTCGTAGTTAAATTCACCAAAATTAAATTTTGAATCTGTCTCTATGAAGGGATGATGCGCCACAAAATATTTAGATCATTGAAGCTCGCACCTTATCAACAAGCCAAAAGTTGATGAGTGTTGGTCTACTACTATCAAAAAGTGTCTAGGGACCTAATTAATCATGAATTATTATGTTTGCAATTCTTTATCTACCGATGGATAAAATGCTCCGAATACAAAAACGATAATCCGCCTATTGTTTTACGTGTTTAATTGACTAAATGTTCCTTTTTACGTAGTTCTAGTTTTTTGGATGACTTAATTGGGGAATGTAAGTTTATCCTTTTTTAAAGTTTTCACTTGTTACTTTCAGATCATTGAAATTCCACTCGTAACATTGACATAATTATTTCATTTAGAATGAAGGACGAAAAACACACATAAAATATCTCGATCTATTGAGTTTCATACCAAAACTATCAAGGGTGTAAACGATTTAAGCAGAAAAAGAAAGCAACTGATAGTTGAGGTGTGTTTTGATAAACATTTGGTGATAGTTCAGGTAGAAAAAGTAAACGCCTGATAGTTCGAATAGAAAACTCAAAACCACTCAAAACCACTCAAAACCCTTCCCTCTTTCATTAACTTTTTTCTCAACACTTTTTTTTGTTTGGGGAGAGGGAGAGAGATTTAACCAATCACTTGCATAGTATCTTTGCATGTGATTGCGAGTAACAAGAAAGTAGGCAGAAAGTCATGCATCTTAAAAAATTCTGAAGGTTAGTGTTTTTTCGTTCACAAATTTATCACCTATTCAAAGTGACAACTGACAATTTGTACTAAAAGAAATAATGAATAAACGTAGGGTACCAATCAACTGAGAAATAGGATATGTGAAGAACATTAATCCTCAGATACATGAACTTGGTCTCCAAGTTTGTAAACTCGTTTTATTTCATGTAGATGTGCTAAAAGGGAGGCTCACCCAGCACCAATCAAGATCAATCAATGGAAATATACAAAAAAAATATCGACTTCAGAGCTATTGATTTACATTTGTGCTAACTTTACTATAAGCAAGAAAGTACTTCCACCGCTCTCAAACTCAACTACTTGTACAAGACATGTAAGTGCACAATATCCCGCTCTGCCCCAGTGCTGCCAACCACCCCCTAAAAACTAAACAAAAGATGAAAGAATTCTCTAATGGGAACTCGACATGCATATCATAGAGATTCTAATTACCATTTAGCACCAGAAATGTAATGTGTACATGCACATATTTGACTGTTCTGGCTGCTTTGAGAAGAATGTCCTCTCTGCGTAAATGCAGTTCAAAAAGTTTGAAACTGTTAATAGATATTGGTGAAGCATCAACACGAGAGCTAGGCATATGCGGAGCTCAAGTTAACACCAATGTTAACCACAGTAAAGACAAACTACCTCTTCCATTGAAAGCCAAAACTACCATAGAAAACTGAAGAGTTGGACTTTACCTTTTCAAAGAAGAGTTGGAATTTTAGTCTAGCGCAGGGCTCTCATAGCTGGAAAGTGCCCAAATCACGGCCATGTTGGGTGAGTTTTATTTTTCTTTGACCAACCCATTCTATTCTATAAGAAAGATCAATATTATGAAGAAGCTGTTTAAATCTATCCATTTCATTCGATGCATTGGTTTTCTCCTGCATGAAAGATGATCAAGGAATAAGGCAGGATAACGGAGTAGCAAATATATTTTTGGAATTTGACAAACCAAATTTGTCTTGCACAAGTCATCATTGGAGTCATAAGAATCTATACGATAGCAGCATACGATGCTTATTCCATATAAGAACTAATGTCTTGTCATAAGAATTGCATCAGGGTTGCTTACCTGTGAGTTAGCATCTCCATCTTTAGAGAATACACTTGCCATTAGGCTTGACCTATTAGCATTAGGTGAGAATCCCTCCCAAGGTGGGACAAAAATCAGTTTCGTGCACTGGACAGGAACTAGATTCTTGTTAAGTTTCTCCCACCACACAGATCCCAAGGAGTAGGACCACCATCTTATCATCAACCCAGTCTCAGAAAAAGCAACTAGCCCCTACAAGTAAAACAACATTGTATGAAACTTTGTATAGACAGTGGACACAATCTCTCAAAGAAGGTGGTAGAGCATAATTGTGCCCAATCAAATGGATAATAAACCCATGCATGCAACAAAACTTGCACAATATTGGCAACTTTGCAATATTGAACTTAAAGAGGAAGATCAAGTGAAATAGTTCATCCTGTATGATACCTCTCCATCCGGTGAAAAGCTAAGAGCTGATATTGCAGTAGTCACAGTCATTCCTGAAGCTCCTCCAAGCAAACTGGGAAATCCTGGAGGTCCACTTGCATCTAAGACTTTTATTTTTGTGATGCTGCATTGGGGTTTAAAACAGAATCAATATTACAAGCATCAGATGAATAACAGATCTCACATGACCTAGGTGCTCCCAATCATAGAAATCGGGCCCCTAGACACAGATTCTGACACAGCCAGAAGTGGACAAGGAAGGGATTTCACTTCAGTTCATGTTAAAGCCTATTCTTTTTTTAACAGATAAATCCTCAAGGGCCCGCCGCCCTCTACCCTTCTCCACTTAAATACCAGGTTTTTTTGTCTACATCGGAGTTTAATAACGTGATGTATCCCTAACCCACGCCTCACGTGCTTTGTTAGAGAAACCAAAGAAAAGCTTTGAATTGGGGTTGAACATAGCAAACCCTTGAAGTTCTTAAAAAGAAAATAGCCATAAAAGTATCATTTATAAAAGGACATCGATTAATCACAAAGCTAGAGTTACGTATCTCAAAAAAGGAAGGTTTACAAAGCTATCGTTCATGAGAAAAGAAGACTCTACAATCTGATACAAACTAAATAGTATGCTTACTATTGACAACCAAGGAATACTCGAATGGAAAAAAGAAATATAAATTATTTAGTTTATACCACATACTGGTACTTAATGAAGTTTTGTGTTCCAGCATGTCTGTTTCTAAATATTACTAGAACAAAGAGGGAAGAAGCTCTTCATATGGCTACCGGAATATTCAGTTGTACTGTTCACTAACCTTTGCATATCATATACCCGAACGCTTGCACCGTTAATCTCTCCAATCGCATCTCCAATAGCTAATCGTGTCACTGGATCATTTAGTGCCACCATAGGGAATATGCGAGCAATTTCCTTCAACGCCACCATTGAACTTTGCAAACAAGTTTTTCGCATGGCTAAGTTACCAGGATCTATTGTCTGTAAAATGAAAGTAACCACCTGCAGATCTATCTAGGTGTTAGACATGCTAAATTTGAGAAATGCTTCAGTGCTAGAAGCACACGTCTTGTTATTACATGGTATATATCAAATTCACTTATCAACAGAAAAAAGAGAAAAAAAAGGATATAACATATGTCTGCAACCCGTTTTCTATTTACTACTACCGATATGCACATAGCTAAGTCTTCAAGAATCTCTATTAACAAGTTCTAACAGCTGAGTAAACTTGAGTTTTATGACTCACCACTTGGAAAATGGGTAGAGGGAAGGAGCATCTGAAAAGACATCTATAATTAACTGACTTCTTTTTTTTTTATAATTGGTAACTTTAATTAACTGACTTTTAATTGAGTAAACCTTTTCCTTGTGGACATCCAAAACAGGACAGAGAAATGAAACTGAAAACACACGGCCCTCTTTGCCAAATGAAATCAGAAAACTCAGTGATCTTGACATTGAAAGTTGTTATAGGAAAGTAGCAAGACACATAACTCAGAAGGGGAAAATGACGATGAATGCAGTAGCAACTGATATGGAACTCAAGGGCTTCTCTTTTTCCCACACCGTATGGTTCAGAGGGATGTGGGTTATATGTCACTTCCGAAGTGAAAATCATCCAACCTGGTATAACCTATATTAGGGGCTAAATCAACGAGAAAATGTTATTTGCAGTATTTTGTAGTTCCTGCAGGGTTAAACCTAGCAATTGGACACATACTACCGATTGACATCTTCTTCTGTCAATCGGTCTACAGCTAGATATGTGTAAACCCTCTTTCTCCATAACTTAGTGGCATGTCCCTAAGGCAGTAACCTAGGGAACAAATGCCACAATTTCATGTTGTATTAGTGTCAAACATATGCTTATTTTTATATTATTTATACACATTTCGATACTTAGTAATTTGGGACAATTTTGAGCCTCTACCAGACACTAATGTGACACCAGTTCCTTATTTTGGCCTTTTCTTTGGGGAAGAGGTGGTGCCAAAACAGATCTTCAAAAGATTAATGGGCCCTTTTCACAAGGAATGAAACCTACTAGAAGACATGATTCCTGATCACTATGCTCAATCCAGTCCTTAATCCAAAAGGAAGAATAGGAGACTTCTCAGCTTGTCCAGTTTTGGTTCTACAAATTCAAAGATGGTCGTGTAATCTAGAAAGTTTGTGTAGGAGAAAGATTGTTCCTCTTGGTTAACACTATCAGCAATGCCATAACTGCAGCAAGTTATTCAATTGTCACTGAAAAGTGAAAGCTAAGAAGGGGGGCAACAACATGAAACAGAGATGGTTGCAAGACAAATAGTGATTGTGAAGCAACAACTGAGGATGCAAACAACAGTCATTCTTCATATTTTACTTTGTGTTCAGCATGAGCTAGTGCAAATGTTAGTGTTACTCAGGTTGGAGGCTGGGGATTGGTGGTCAAAAAGACAGTCTGCAAGATAAGGTCAACTTTTTTCAGTTTCTTATTAGCTATGGGCATCAGGTTCTGACAGCCAATTTTAAAGCTAGAAACACCAATTGTTGTATTTCTCCAATATCCAACAACTGTTGAGACTTATCAAGTATCGTAAGCTAATTATGAAATCCTGTGTGTATCATTTGGGGACAAGGGTGTGCAGTAGAAAAGCAGATATATAACGTAAAAGTGCAAGACAAGCACCGCACTATGAGATGGTACAGAAGTAACAAGTAACATCAAGTTAGTACTTTATCTCAAAATCAACTCAATTTAGCAATAAAGAAGTATCATAACAAACCTTATCGAGATATTGAACTAAGTTTCTTGGAGAGCCACGTGCAACCCTAACTATAGTCATGAGGGATACTACATGAACAGGCGAATCAGAGGCAGTTGACCAGATCTGGCTTTCTATGACATTCAGAAAGCTCAATACATCGGCCATTGCTAAACTTGGTAGAAGAATTCCAATCAAAGTATCACGAATCCTAACAGATGTAGATGGATTCTTGGCAGGTGTATTAACGGATGCACCAGTAACACACTCAATTTGGAAGAATATGTCCCCAATCAGGCGCGGTATTTCAGAACCAATGCATGCCTTCCATGTGCTTTCCATGCCTTCTGCCAGAATTTCTGCGGCAGTGGAGCTGTATTTATCATTCATCGCCATAACCAACTTCACCAATGGATTAACAGCCAAGCCAACAAGATTTGGTTTCACGAGGCTGGGATACCAAACAGCCAATGCAGCAGCAACAATGATATGAGATGTCATTGCATCTTGGCTCGTGCCCCCAACACAAGAAATCCAATCTTGCATTTCAAATGATTCTAGCCATGATCTTATTTCAGATTCTTCATCCTCAGGGTTCCCCTCAGTGACAGTTTGTCTGCCATCCCTCAAGCAGTTGGTGGGTTCTTCCGCTGGGACTGAATCATAGTTTCCACTTGGTGATACTCCATTCCCATTATCTCTTGGATTACCCCGGCGTAGTGGAGGTGGAATGGCTCGTGAAGCAGCACAATGAAATAAGGAACGTGCTGCCATCTTAACATGCTCAGCCTCATCTTGCCAAAAGCTCACCAAAAGCTTCAAAACAGAGATTTCAAACCATTAAGAAATAATTTTGCTGAGATCGTTTTGTTAAACACTAGACATCCCAAAGAACCAATGTATCCAACTGTTGCAACAAGTAGAGACAAGAACACCACCAGTAAGCTTTACCTTATCAAAAAAAAAAAAGAGAGAGAGAAAAGAACACCACCCCGTGGCACGAGTTTTGGTGAAAATGTACTTGACAAGTTCCCAGACTAGTCATCAAGGCACAAAAGCGATCACCTCACCCAGTCATGTAATCTAGGCAAGGAACCTTTATTTATTTTCTTTTTGCCTTTTTTGTGCGGGCTAACTGGACGAATTTCAGAGGGTTAGCACTAGTATGCAGTATCACATCCGAGTCATAAAACCTATTCACAGCACTAATCTACTGATGCATGGTATCATAGCATATGTAGGAGTACTTACTTATATTGCTGAAGGAGGAGTTGCTTACAACCAGAAATATATTTTGTGTCAGTCCTCATACTTGAATTAAGAACCTTGCAATTATAAAAGCAAAGCAGAGACCAGCTTGCCAATATTTTTGCTTTCGATTACTGGGGAAAATTCAAAGGAACTTGCATCATAACTCAGGCAGAACTTGAGATGAATTTCACAAAGGAACTTGCATCATAACTCAGGCAGAACTTCAGATGAATTTCACAAAGGAACTTGCATCATAACTCAGGCAGACCTTCAGATGAATTTCACTGACAGTGTGATTATGAGTTGCTCACATAATGAAAGAAAATTTAAATCGAGTATAGAAATGAGAGGTCCAGAAGAGAGCATTATAAAAAAGGAGTCTGAAGGTGTCTCTCTTGCTTCTCATGGAAGGGGACCAGCTATCTGAATCTGATTAGATAAGGGCAAAGTAGTTACGCAAAAACAAGACCCTAGCGTCAAGGTAATTATTTATGTTCCTTAACATCGTCCTCGAGAAGGAACCGAGAATCTTGATTAGATTTTGATTGTAAAAAAGAATCTGATTATGTCCACATCCAAAATAGAGTTCAGCAGGAATTTTAGCCCATCACCCCACCCCCACCCCCAAAAAAGGAAAGAAAAAGCTATTCAGATGATTTGTTACCTGAAGCAGGGGAGGCTTTATATCAGAAACTTTCTCGGCAAAGCTCCGCATGTATAATGCTGACAAAGAACTAGAAAAGACAAATATCACTACAATAGTAGTGTTATAAGAGTTTGGTGACACATGACACTTTTACAAAGAAATGCCAGATGACACTACATCTATGTAATGCAGACAAAGACAATGGGTCGAGTTTGACACGATGTTTCTCTAAAATATGTTGCTCAAACCCAGTAGGACACAAGAAATAGTAAGAAAAGCTGCAGATTTGAGTGTCTTTTACTTTTTCATGATTGAAGTCATGATATATAGTATCCAGAAAGAATGCCAGAACAATCTCATACCTGCTGGCTGCCTGAAAGTAATGTGACAAGCTAATCATATGTTGGGCAAGGGACACCATCGTTAGAGATCTCATTGCACAGTACTCTGATGACGATTTCCAAAGCTGTATGTCAATTTTAATTTCTTAGAGGCAAAGAAGTGAGGAGAAGTGTTTTTTTCTTTCATTTGGGAGAGGAGGAAGTGAAATTGGTATCAATCTAAAGCTAGCAAAACAATCAAAGTACCTCCAGAGTTGAAGTGTAATCAGGAAATGTCAGAGTCAACGACCCCCGGTCCCCCAAGATACCAGAAGCTACGAGAAGATTCTGTGGTCTTTTTAGCTTCATTTCAGTCACTAGCAATTTATCAAGTTCAGGGTCCACATTCCACATGTGCAAGATAGACAAGCTGAACTGAAGCAGGCATTGTTCAAGCAAGAACATCCATTCAGGATCTCGTGCAGATTCAATGGAGGTACCACCAGAGTTATCATTGTTGCTCTGATCACTGGAACTAGGGATGCCAGTTTCCTGATCCCTGAAATTAGTCCTCTTAATGGGAGAATCAACCTTTATTTCTTTCATTTGGTTTTTATTTGGATTGGAACTCTCTGTTTTATAGTACTCATCTCTCTGACAAAGAGACATCAAAGATGTGAGATCAAAAGACAGAGCGACAACTCCTGGAAAAGGACAAGAACCTTTAACAGGCTGTTTTCTGATTTGCAAGGAAGGCAATGCAGATCGATTAGATCCCGTAGTAGTTCCAGACACGCTTGTACTAACAGACATATTTGATGAAGAAATCCCCTTTCCCAGAGCTTGTGACTGGGTTGGTGGAGACTTGGTTTCATCAGTAACAGGAAAAAGCAATGAGGAAGCCGAGGTATTTCCACTTATCATACTGCCACCAGGGAGATCTCTGTCAATTCCTGTGCAGAAATGTTCAAACATTGAGACAGCAGCAGCTCCACGAAGGACCCGCTCACGAGCACCTGATTTTACGTCCCAAATGTACAAAACATCTGCATCAGATGTTCCTGTTTGGTTTGGGCACAGACATGCTATGTAGCCTCTTCTACTATCCCACACAACTTTTGCGGGATAATATGGGTGGCCAGGGAACATTCGCTCCACATGCATGGTATCAAGTGAAGAAAGGGCAACAGATGAGTCTTCCCCAACAGAGAGGAAGCAATTACTCCACGGACGTTCTGTTTGAGATGGTGGAAGAATTATTTGGCGAACTGGAGCAACATGTTGGTGCATTATAACCATGGGACTGCTGGAGTCAAGATCCCACACACGAATAGTACAGTCCATACTTCCTGAGAGTAGAACATAACTGTAGCTACCTCCTTGACATCTAATCAGCACTCGTTGTGCAGCCAAACACAGAACAGCTCCTGTATGCCCCAAGAGATAATGTTGAGTGGCATGTGCTTTTGACTTGGGATATGAATTTTGACCATGAAAATCTAATCCTTCAAAGAACATATCAAATCGAACAACTTTTATATCACCGTTATAGAACCCATATACAATAGCCAAAGGCACATACTCTTCAGAAATAACCATTGAAGAAGACACTAGCTCTTTTCTTTCATAAGTTCCATTTTTGTGGATATTTACAGCCCTTTCATCAATAGCTTTGGAACAAGTAGCAGCATCTTGCGAGGAAGTTATTTCATCCTTCCCACCTGTTGGATCTATTTCAACAACCTGCCTAAGAATCTCATTTTCAGGGGCATTCTGGTTATGAGTCCAATCATCAAATATTTTACCTTCACCAGAAAGTCTGCATTCTTGACAATTTATCTTGTTTTTGTCATGCAGCTTAGGCAGTACCCAACATGTCAGACGAGGTTTCCAAATCAATAATTCATTGATAGGAAAAGAAATTGATTCAACACGTAAAAGACAGTTGTTCACTTGAACAAAACAGATAGATAAGCTCATGCTAGACTCCTGAGAAATGACTGGAATAGCAGCAAAAGGCTCATATTTGAAGATATTACTTGAGTAACATATCCTGTATACTATGGCCGCTCCTTTACCATTCCATACAGCAAATTTTTCAATGAATGTGGCATCTGAATCTTCAGAATCAAGCAGATTGTTATCATCTCCAACAAACATGCCGCCAATGGCGTGTGACTTTCCTTCAATAGAGAGCAGATCATCAGAGAAAGATATCTCTCCCACGGGACTTCCATCCTCTAATAAACTAAATATGCAGCACGTACCATATAAAAAAGCTAAAACCGGCCCACAATTTGCAAAGGCCACCAGAAGTCCCCTGTCCTTTGACCCATTTACCCAATTCATTTTGCCTGCATCAGACAAGTTACTCTTGGTGGTCATCTTTTCTGTGCTTGAATCACACTCCTTTAATATTGGTATACATTGTGATTTACCAAAAGAATCAACCATCATCACTGACTCAGTCAATACATCCCCAAAGGACGAAATTACAGCCACAGATTTCAAAGGCCCAATTGATAAGCTCCCATGAAAAACTGTTTGGACGATAGCAAGGGTATACGCATCAACAATAACAACTGTGCACTTTACCGGTTTTGCATGCTGTGAGTCTCTATCTGCAAATGCTTCACCCTTCTCAGCAGAACTAGGTGAATGATGTTCGGATAAATGAACGTGATCAAAGGAACAACAAGCTATACATACATATCTACGATTTTCGGGAAATGGCCGAATTAAGTATGGCGTCCCCACCCAGGGAGGCATTTTCCTTCTACGTCTGCATTGTCCACTGGCTCTGCTCCAAATGCACAACACACCATCAGTGCATGCACTTAATAATGCACCACAGTTAGATGAGTTAGAAGTTGATACCACATTATTTGAATCATCCAATTTCCCATCTCCCAAAACTGTAGTAGGAACACATATCCCAAGATCTGCTATCGGAGCAACATGACCACAAAGCATGGCAACCGGTGTGATTTCCTGAGTCAGAAAAAAAGGAGAGCTCATAAACTTAAACCTTAACAAATACCTCAACTAAGAAAAGATCCAATGTTACTTTACCATTACCTTTTTCAAAAAAGAAAAACGATCCAATTTCACATAGATTATCACAATGATTTACTCCCTCCATCCAAATTTGCTCATCTCTTTTCACTTATGAGCTCAATCAGACGTAGATTGCTTCATTTTCTTAATAATTAAGGTATCATTAGTTGCAAGAAACATAATATATCCTACAATGTCCAAAAAGAATGGGGTAAAAATCAAAAGTTCTCTTGGTTTATCTCAAGGATGCAAACTTGCAAAAACTATTTTGAGATAGAACAATACTCTTTTCACTTACGAGCTAAATCAGACCCGCATTAATTCATTTTCTTATCAATAAAATGGAAGTATTGGCAAAGTATTATAAGTTGCAATGTTCAGAAAAAACATGTTAAAATCAGAATGCTAAGTCGGACCTAGATTAATTCATTTTATATACAGTATGGGCGAATGTACAGTATAGGGTAAGGTTTGGCTGAACCCAGTAGCTTTGGCCCAAGACCTGTATATGTTAAGAAATCTAGTAAATATGTGTAATTATTAAATTCCAGAACCAAGTAATTCAATTTGTTAGCGGATTCAGTGGCATCCTGATCCAATAAAGTTCAAATCCTGGATCCACCTCTAACAAAACAAATAATGTAAGTTGCATTGTTCTAAAAGAATATGCTAAAGCATATCAATTAAAGATCTCTTCTTTTAACTTACGGAAGCAAAATGAAACAACTATATTGAGATAGAAGTGATAACTAGCAACAATTGTAGCGTAGAGAAGATCACAATTAGCTAAAGAACAAATACTGCTTCGTAATTGAACAGAAATGCGATATCAGTAGGTAAAGCGTAAAGACATCGCGATTAGCTAAGAACATGTAGGAGGTCGTAATTGAACTGAAACGTGAGCAATAGATTTCATCATTGCTAGATTTCAGCCATTGGCTACAGGGGGAATACTGAGAATTCAAAGGAGGAGAAAGTGATTTACCGTTGGGGAGGAGGAGGAGAGATTCCACCAGATGATGGAGCCATCGGAACCGCCGGTGTAGAGAGTAGGAGGATTGTTGAGTGCGGCGACGGCGGTAACTTTGTGGACCGGCGGTGAACCTGACCATATACAGGCTATAGATTTACACTTCATCGACTATACGGCACGGATCAAGCCTATAATTTCCGATTAAACTTGAGAAAATTGGGTTTATTTTGGGGTTGAAGGTGAAGTCTGCATTGAAAATTAGTGCTGTTGTGGGTGGAATTGTTTGAAATGGAAACTATATGGGGGCATTCAAACTATTCAAGAAAAACTGGGGGTGTTTTCTGTTCTGAAAAAATTTCCCTCAAATGTTTGACACATTAATTTTTAGTTACATCGAACATGCTCATAAATGGATTTTTTTTAGATCATAATAAAAGTAATTGG
>JACEIK010003971.1:125764-137269 GCA_018107945.1 Datura stramonium
CAATCAATGAGTCAAACTACATCACAGGATAGAGGGAGTATTTGCCTACTACAATGCCAATCTAATATGTTAAAATTATTTTTGTTTGTGATATAAATTCCAACAATATATATTATTGTTTATATTAGTTGGCAATCTAATTCTTCTTCTTTTTTTTTGAATACCAAGTCAATTCTCCTATCTAAATTTCAATTGGCATGGTTTGAGGTGATAAAACTTTTTTGGAGGATAATTTAGTCTTCTACACACGACTCCAATGATTTTTTTTGCCCCACCGGATGTCTGACATATTTTTCTGATTTTCTACTCGGTGTGTTTTGTATTCATTTTGATTACGCATTGCATCCTATCAATTAAAGGAGTAAAGCATTCTTTATTAGAATATTTTCATTATCACGGCTTGAACTCTAGGCCTCTAATTAAGATAAATTCTATCTATCCCGTCACAATCATTAGTGGCTTATTGAAACAAATTTCACTGGTGAAATTAAATTAGTTCTATTGAAAACGACAAATAGAAAATATTAACCTTACATTTTTTAATTGTGATCAATAATGTAGATCATCATGCTGAGTGCCTCTGCAAACAAGTTATCAAGATTACAAGAACAAGCAGAGGAGTATGCAGCTTTGATCATGGAAGAATTAGATCCTGAAAGACTCGGCTACATTGAGGTAGGACCCCTCTCTCTTTCTTTTCCCCTCTTGAGGGCTGCTAAAGTAACATAAATTATTTTATTTTTGTTGCTTGCACGATAATTCGATCGTCTTATGACTAACTATTCCTATAAGTAAATTACTATCAGTTGATTGGTTGTTGACTTATGCAAAGTGGTTGCAACTAATTTATTGCATTAGACTTAAAAAGATTTTTTAAAACTCCAAGTTGTTAAACGACAAAGGATCGGAGTGTATTGTTCAACAAATAATTTTCCCATATTAATACTATTCCCATACTAATTTTCTAAATAATGGCCAAATTGTAGTCGTTCAACAGTTCCTCTCTTCATCACTTTTCTATTTTCTGCTGGGTCATCTGGTAAAGGAAAGAAAAAAAAAAGAGAAGAAGAAAAACAAATGCAAGTGAAAGTGAAGGAAATTAAATATGAAAAGAATTAGGTAACTGAAGTGATATGGAGGAGGTGATCTGTTCAAACTTCAAAGAAAGACGCTACCTAATTTGGTTGGTTGAGCTTACTATGTAGTTAAGATTAGTTTCAATATTATAGGAAGTGAAAAATGCTGTCACATCCTTGGTTAGAAATTTATGATTTTACCGGTTTTAATTATTTCTCTGTTTTAATCTATGTGCATTACTTTTTCTAGTCTGATTAAAAAGGATTATTTCTCTGTTTTAATCTATGTGCATTACTTTTTCTAGTCTGATTAAAAAGGATTATTTCTTTGTATATTTAATAATTTTTAAATTTTAGTATTCTACCATACATATTTAATACCACAATAATTAAAAAATATTTTGAAACTTATACTCCAGCCGTTTCATTTTAATTGCTAGGCATACTAAAAATAACTGTTTCAAATATTTGGTAGTTTCACAATTCAAGAGATAATTGATCATGTTTTTTCAATTCTACCCTTAATAGTTAAAGTCATTCTAAAATGTAAAAAAATTATGTTTTCAAAATATCAATAGGGTTATATTAGTCAAATTACCGTCTCTATTAATTTTTTCTTAATGAGTGTGCATTCTAGCAATTAAAATGAAACAAACAGAATAATATCTTTAATTTAAGACGGCATGATTTAAATTTATTCTTAAATAAAATCGAAGGAGCAGTAACAACGAAACTCTGACCAATTAGTATGGATTAGGAGAACAAATGTGTTCAAATAATAAGATTGATCATGGAATAGAGTGAAATGAGTACTGAGAAATGCGTGCACTTCTTTATTTACAGTACTTAATTTATTACCCCCACTTTGGCTTCTAAATTCAGCGATGTACCTGGAGTAGTAGTTCAGGTGAAAAGGTCACTAGTAAGTTTCCGCAATGCAATTATGGCATTGAATATTTATAAACTTTTTAAAGAAAAGTTCATTCTCATTTTCAAAATTAGTTATCATAATTCATGAGTTTTATGAATCTGACTTACTTACGGAATTAGATCATCAAATTTAAGTATTTGTTTTCGTCTTTTTAGTTTATTGAAACCAGCACAATATCTTTTCCTTTTTAAATAGTATTTTCTATCTCTGAAAAAGATTTAGTAACCTAAACATGCCTACTACTATTGTCAAAACCTTGAAAATGTCAAGTTAAGTATTAGTTCAAAATTGGACAATTGAAACAAACATCTCTTGAATTGAAACAAAGTGCAGTAGTTTCAATAATGCAGCTACTCTTTATTTTATAGTTTTCTTTTTTTCAAATTTAAATTGAAAGTAGTTTTTTTTACTAAATTGATGTATTTACTCTAGAAAATTATCTAGAAGGTGCTTGCACTAGTTTTCTGATTATCAGAGTCTATGGTTCCTCCATCATTAGAAGGTGGAATATAACACTTGTTGGCGGTCCTGACATCCCATGTGGACCTTCCCCTTTGTACATCATCAAATGCGCGTTTTGAGCACTCAAACATGTGCACAACAAACAGATGTCTTTCGCCAACTCCATTATAACGAAGAGTTTAATTTCTATATAGCAGGTTAGCAGTAGTGCAAAATAATTGTAGAAGTATATTATAGGATAAAAAATACTAAGCGATTTTTATCCATCTGTCAATTTTGTTAAGCTTTTTAAAATGTTGTTGGAAGCAAATAATATATTTTTTGAGGATCCATTTTGAGTGTAGTAGCATTTTTAGTGAGTCGAGCAACATTTTTAACGAACGGCAGAAGTATTTATGTGCGTAGTTAGCCTGTTTTGATCCCACATTGGTTAAATGAGGAATTGATGGGGCTTATATAGCTTTGAGCTCTCTCACCTTAATAGCTAGTTTTTGGGGCGTGGTTCTTTTAAAATTGCATGAATAGTATCACCCTTCGTGCCCGTCTTGTTATGGAGGTGCCCAGGCACCTGACTTGAAAAGGGCTACTTGGGAAAGAGGACTCTCTCACCTTAATAGCTAGTTTTTGGGGGTGTGGTTTTCCTAAGGTTGTATCATAGCCGATACTTATATTGATTGGAAGGCAGCAAGACTAACAGATATTTGGTAAAGTAGCCAAGGTGTGATCCAATTGACCCCGAAAACCTCCTGTCATGTGACTAACTAATTTCATAATTAGTGGAATAAATAATTTGAAAAATTAAGATAGCTAAGATTTGATATCGTAAGTTTTTTAAAGTCAAACACTGTTGGAGATTAATTAGCATTTTGTAACATTATTTATCCTTAATTTATTGAGCATGATGCCTTGACACTACTTTCTGATTATGTTTCTTGCATGCTCTGTTTTGTCATGATGATAATGCAGCTATGGCAGCTGGAAACGCTTCTGCTCCAAAAGGATACTTACCTCAACTACAGCCAAGCACTAAGCTACACGAGCCAAGCCTTGAGCCAAAACCTGCACGGGTTGAGGAAGAGAAGTCCAATAAGAAGAATTAGCACAAAACTTATCTATTGGTTGCAAGAGAACTGGAAGAGAATTTGGGTTCTGGCCTTTTGGGTTTTGATAATGATTGGGCTTTTTCTCTGGAAGTTCTATCAGTACAAAAAGAAAAGTGCATTCCATGTCATGGGTTATTGCCTTCTAACGGCCAAGGGCGCTGCTGAGACACTCAAGTTCAACATGGCTCTTATATTATTGCCCGTATGCAGAAACACCATTACATGCCTCAGGTCCACCAAGTTGAGCTGTTTTGTACCCTTTGATGACAACATCAACTTTCACAAGGTAGGCTGCCCCTTTCATTCTCTTCTTTTCCATATGCTTAAAAGGGTCACACAAGTAATTTGACGCCCACTTAGAATTTAAATTAAGAAAGGGAAAACTACATTCTATAGTCATCCACAAAAATATATAACAGCCAACAAATGTTCTTTATTCAGATATTAATTTATGATATGCATAAAATATATATTTTTAATACAAAATAACTTATATTTTTAAATATATTTGACTGGGGAATGTAATTATTTTGGTCCGCCGGCTGAATATCTAACTTGCCTCCTCCAAAGATCTCCTGTGTTATGTATTATTTTTTACTGATCTCCTATGAAACAGATTATATAACTAAAATAGTATTTGTCAGGGCGGAAGTAGGCTATTGGATATGGATTCAGCATAATTCAATTGTTTTGATCAGAATCTTATATATATGTTAGGATATTCACTAAATATGTATAAAAATTAAATTGAGAAGCTAGCTATTAACATTTAGATCCTTGTTCTAGAATGCAAGACCCATTAAGGAAAATCTTGGATCCGCCTATGATATTTGTAACGGATGAACCTTTTAATATACATACTATATTAGTGTTTTACTATTTTATAGATTGTATTATATAAATGCATGTGCACCCATCACCTATATATGGCGAATTTGCATAAAACCAGAACCATGTGAATGGAGTTAGGAAGATCATTGTGTCATCAGTTGATCTATCTTAACATTTTTTAAGTCCAAAACGAATATGATACTAATTTTCTGTATGCCAATATACTCGGAATGGTGACAACTGCGTGTCCTGCGGATCCTAAACAGGAAAATATAAACTGAAATATTGAGGTTGGTATGCTGTCGGAGCAGCAACCTTTGAATTTTTTGCTTTCTAAATTCTAATTTTGCTTTTGTTTTCTTGGCAAGGATTGAAGTCTCGATATACTAATAATTTACTTTTGGAGGGAATTAAGCACAGTTCATCAAAATAATTCTCGTGCCTGCATTTTTACTGCTTCACAGAATAAACGATATACTAACTAAAGAATGTGACAAATTCTTGGTCATTCACCATTATCAGCTAACAGTTTTCTGTTTGTTTGCCTAGATTAGTGGTTGGTGCTATGCAGAAGTAACTCTGTACTTTGAGAGTGCCAATAATTAATACACTTATGTTACTCTTTCGGAATTTACCTAATTATACATGTAAGAACGCTAACAATCGCAAGAGTGATAGGTGGCGTTTATATTTGCTCTAATATCCTTACTCTGTGTGCAGACTGTCGCTGCAGCCATTGTTATTGGTATCATACTCCATGCAGGGAACCATCTTGTATGTGATTTCCCAAAGCTTATACATGCAGATGATAAAGAATATCGGGAATATTTGGTGAATGATTTTGGCCCCAGTAAGCCTCAGTACATAGATCTTGTTAAAGGAGTTGAGGGTGTGACGGGAATAATAATGGTAATCCTCATGACCATTGCTTTCACTCTTGCAACGCGATGGTTTAGGCGGAGCCTCATTAAGTTTCCCAAACCTTTTGATAGACTCACTGGCTTCAATGCGTTCTGGTACTCGCACCACCTTCTCGTCATTGTCTACATCCTACTGATCATCCATGGCACATTCCTCTTCCTTGTGCATAAATGGTACTCCAAGACGGTATATCTTCTGAGTTCTTGTGCTCTCCCTTTTTAATAATATTGCTATAATTTTATGTTCTTCATGCTTTTAACATGTATTTGTTTTCAGACATGGATGTATCTAGCAGTTCCTGTACTTCTCTACGCAGGGGAAAGAACTCTTAGATTCTTCCGATCAGGCTTGTACACTGTACGGCTTCAAAAAGTAAGCTTCTGAAATTGGCATTTCTTTTCACTTGCATTAGGTTTCTGGAATCAGGATGTTCTTTATATGGTCTGATTTTAATGTTGGACATCCTTAGCTAATTCACATGGTGAAATTCAGTTATAATGCAAAAATTACAAAAAGAATAAACAAAAATAACAACAGCTACACCTTAAACCCAAGCCAGTTTGGAGGATGGGGATTCATCATGAATTACTCCTAATATTACAATGAATGTTTTACTACTACTACTCTACTCCTTTATCTAAACTTGAAATTGGCCAGATATGTGAGCTCACACTTCACAGAGGCGGAGTTATAAATAGAAAAGAGTAAACTAGAAATATTTAGTAGCTAAATTCAACATACTACAAGTCATAGTTTGTAGACTGATTCTTTTTAGCTAAATTTCACGAATAACATTCCCTTTTATGCAAATGCTGAATCAATCATTTTGTTCTCCCATATTATTCTCTTATGTTTTAACTTTTAACAATTTATTTCAGGTAGCAATATATCCTGGAAATGTCCTAACTCTGCAAATGTCTAAGCCTCCGCAATTTCGATACAAGAGTGGACAATATATGTTTGTCCAGTGTCCAGCTGTTTCTCCATTCGAGTGGTAAGTGAGACAAAGCATTTCGATTTTAGTAAAATTATTACCCTACAGAAAAAAGTTTTCAATTTTGCTAGATTACATGACCACCAGAATTTCTTATATGCACCAATTCAGAGTTGTTAGTTTACCCTGTTCGCTCTCTTGAATAGTGAAACTAGCACTTTGATGGAAGTGTAGGATGGTGATAAAATATGTGAACTTTTGAGAAAGGGAGGAAGGGGAAGGGGGATGCATATCTAGGTCATCTTCAATATTGCCTTAAACATTTGATGAAACTCGGTATGCTTATCTGCTGAGATTCTACATGCTGAATATCCAGGCATCCATTTTCCATTACTTCGGCTCCCGGTGATGACTACTTGAGCATTCATATCCGGCAACTTGGTGACTGGACTCAAGAACTCAAGCGGGTGTTTTCCGAGGCTTGTGAGCGGCCAGAGGCTGGAAAGAGTGGCTTGCTCAGAGCTGACGAAAACACCAAAACAAGGTATACTTCTCCAAGGACTCAAACTTCATTGGATATTAGTTTTCGGGTATATTTTAGAAGAAAAAAAAAAACTTTCGGGTAAGTATATGAGTATCCTTGGAGGTATTATTATTATTGATGTGAAAAGTTACTCCTAAATCTCAGTTTGCCAAAGCTATTAATAGATGGACCTTATGGAGCTCCAGCACAAGATTACCGGAAGTATGATGTCTTACTGCTTGTTGGTCTTGGCATTGGTGCAACGCCCTTTATAAGTATCCTGAAAGACTTGCTCAGAAACATCGTCAAAATGGAGGAGCAAGCAGTGAGTATCTAAAATTTCTTATGGTGTTATATTTAACATAACTCTGCTCAAGTAGAGCAATCTTCATTTATCATGTCGCATTGCATTTTCAGTCTTATTCTTCTTTTTGTCGTCTTTTCAGGGATTATGTGATGAAACAAGAGGTCTAATGTTCCCTTTTCTGTTCTCAGGATTTAGTCTCAGATTTCAGTGGGAACTCAGACATGAGCGCTTCAACAAGTGAACAACCAGCTCTCAACAAGATAGCTCCAAAAAAGAGAAAGAGTACTCTAAGGACCACAAATGCATATTTTTATTGGGTGACCCGAGAGCAAGGATCGTTTGATTGGTTTAAAGGTGTTATGAACGAAGTGGCTGAACTTGATCAACGGGTAATGCAAAATGTCCAGAATTCCAACTTATTTTCTGCCTACCTCAATACTTATTTATATTCCCCATGATATTCAGGGGGTCATCGAGATGCATAACTACTTGACGAGTGTTTATGAGGAAGGGGATGCACGTTCAGCTCTTATTACCATGGTCCAGGCGCTTAACCATGCTAAGAATGGGGTTGATATTGTATCAGGCACCAGGGTGAGCCACTTTATGTCTTGAAATTATAATTTTCCATTCAATTCAGTCTTAAAGGTAGTAAGTTCTTTCCATTCAGACCTTACACAATAACACCAATTAGGATATTATTAGAGATGGAACAACTAATCATTGCCTAGTACAGCTTCAGCTATTGAATTCCTCGTTGATTACTTTTTATCAACAGGTGAGGACACATTTTGCCAGGCCCAATTGGAAGAAAGTATTTTCCAAGACCTTAACCAAGCATTCAAATGCAAGAATAGGTATAATTATCGTCTGACCTATCAGACATGGAAAATTGTCATTGTCTTACGGAGAATTAACTGCAATTTTGTTATTTCCGAGCAGGGGTTTTCTACTGCGGTGCACCCATATTAGCGAAAGAACTCAGCAAACTCTGCAAGGAGTTTAACCAAAAGGGCACGACAAAGTTTGAGTTTCACAAAGAACATTTTTAGAAGGCCCTGGAGAACAATTCTTGCGTCAACGGCACACATATTGGTAAACCAGTATTTACTACATCTATCTTCGGAACCTGATTGGCTGATTCTACTGAAGACATATAACATTAGTATGCAATAAGTCAGAGACAAATTGTACATAATAGGAGGAATAGTATTTCAAGAGAAAATACATACTAATATGATGTGTATAGGTTTTGTATATTCAGTCATCTATTCTCACATACCAAAATCAGAACTCCAAAATGGAGAATCTGCTCTGCTTTGGTCAGATGGCTTAGAATGTGGGAGATAAAAAAGGATGACATGTGAATGGTCACAATACACATGAAGAATGAGAATATTGGGAAATAGCTAATAAGAAGTTGACCTGCTTGATAAAGACACACTGTGAAAATGGCAAGCATGAAAGGACAGACACTCATGGCTTGGATGGGGAAAAAAATACAATTTTCAAAGAAGAAGATAATATTAGTAGGACTAGTGGGGGACTGAGAGCTTTGTTGGTGGAACTTATAATTTGGTGGGCTAAGGGAATCCTTACAGAAAATGTCCCGTGTACTACTACTTTTTCTTCTTCTTTTGCTTTTTGAGTATTTTCTGGGGGTATTTTAATATACTACTTATTAGATAAGATGACAGAAAAATACATGTATATGCAATTCTTGTTGGTAAAGTTTTTGTGTAGTAGCTCTTCAATTTGGAGAAAAGGTACTATCAATTAAGGGAAAATCTAATCAATTTCGTTGGATTTTTTAAAAATTTTTCTTGATGCCCTCTCAAAAGTTCATGGATTTTGGATTCAAAGAAAGTATCATGTACAAGAAACGATGAGGAGAGATGGGTGATTTTTGTTAATGTTTTTGGACTGATCATGAGAACAGAAAGGAGCGTGTTGTTTGATATTCCTACTTTGGTAAGAATCTAAGTTACATGTATCAACAATTCCCGTTTGATTAATGTATAGTAAGGTTTAAAAAAGTAACATATAGTCCGACTCTGATTCGATTCCAACTTGTGTGTGATTGAGTAGTAGTTGTTATACTAATGAGTAGCTAAGTTAGTTTTATTTAGTTAACAATTATTATTTAGCATACCATATTAGTGTCATGGTTAAGCATATATCTTTTAAGCTCCTTAGTGCACAAGACTTGTTAAGTACTTTTTTTTATTCAACTTCTTACAGAAGAGATAGTGCCAATTATTTACGCATCAGGTGAGTTTAAAGATAGTTAAAGACAATTACTCTTAATAATTGGAATTGATAGCTCAAATGATAAAGCAAATAACTTTACACAACAGGTTAAATCGCTCTGATTTGTGTAGTGTTTGTTTATGTAGTAGAAGAGTGCGTTTGCACTTTGCAATAAAGAAATCTTTCAACCCACTTTGGAGCCAGGCTTCTTCATGTTAGTCTATGGGCTTCAGATGAAAGGGCTTTACAAGAGGCTCGGAATAAGTAAACCCAACTTTCCTAGAATTTTGGGCATTAGGTGGGCGTCTTCTTTAATTATGCAGTGTTTGTTTTGTTGGGCCTCTAATCCAAATGTTCGACTTCAAAATACGGTATTCATCTGAACCTGATATTTTTTATGTGAAGTATAATTTTATTATATAAAAAAATCACGAAATTACAATAAATAGTAGATATGAACTAATAACTTTAAGAATATAATAGATTCAATGCGAAAAATTCCTAAGGTTGAACCTATAACGCAGAAATCCTGAATCCGTTTTTGTGAATAAAATGAGAATCATATAAGAAATTGTTTAGAATATAGTCTACAATTCTGTAGGTTATTCACAATGACATTCTCATATTTTATATGTAAGATTGAGAAACATTTGCGCAAAGTCTAGTGTTTCCTGGAATGAAAAAAATTTTAATGGCAATACGTGCATGGTAACTTGAAAAAAGGAACGGGGAAACTCAGTAGCTCAATTAATTGGCTGCTTAAACTTTCACATTATTTAATAAGAATTCGATTCCCACATTATAATCGGTAACTTACTTACTCTTTCTTATAAATTAAAAATTACGAACTTCAAAAATGAAAACCATAAACTGCCATTAGGTATCCAATGTACCTTCTACATGTTTGGAATTAGTTCCGTACTATTCATACTTTTCAAACCCTAACATTTGGATAAGCACACTTAAACCTCTCTAGCTATTATTACCAAGCCTTAGTCTAGTGGTACCAATCTCCCAATATAATATAAATTAGTACCCCAAAAGAATAGACTGCTTAGTTGGGTGGCACTATTTTGAGTGAAACTCCAACTAGCTAGGACCATGGACTGAGCTAGGGCACGGGAAGGGTTCATGCAGATATATTGAAAAATTACACTGTATATATATAAATAATATTATTTTTTAAGNGTATATATATAAATAATATTATTTTTTAAGTATATATAATAGATATTGAATTTTTTAATTTTTTTTATCTATTTATTTTTATATATTCTGAAACATCTTAAAGTTCTGATTCCACCACTGCCAATAATAACAATCCCATCTGCCTTTCTAGTTAGGCCTTCTTAGTTTATTTTGAACAATCAATACAACTAGTAAAGGTAGAAAATGGAAGGTTTTGAAGAAAATTATATTGAGATTTTGGTGCAAATAATTTTGGAATTTGGAAGCAAATAGAGAAGAAAAAACGTCTGATGTCAAGTCTCTGGTTTCATTATGAAAGTCACAATAATATAATTTCTCTTCTAAATTAGTGTTAATCAATTGGAAGTTTGTTACCAAAACTCCTCAATTCATCACTTTTACTCGTTTACTATATCAAAAATACATTTTCATTTTTATTTGTTATTTTTAACATATCAAGGGAAAAACATATTATTATTTTTCATGATTTACTTGTAAACATCAATTACTTATTCTTCAAATTATTTCTCAAAACCTAAGACTAAACATAAAATTAATGTTGATCATTATTTCTTAACAAACGTCCAAAGCCCAATAATTGATTAAGTGAAAATAAATGGGATGTATATTATAAAGTAGTGTTGGAAAAAATATCGTAACAAATTCAAAAGCAACAATAGTTCACTAAAAGTGACTAGTTATATATATATAAATGAGTAATTAAATATCGTAACAAATTCCAAAGGGGTAATTAATAGATTCAGTGTTTGTAATTGGCCAAAATATATATAACCTTACCCCCAATAATGTTCGTTTTCATTACCTAATTCACATAATTAGAATGGACAGCCAACTATTCATAGTTTGTACTTTAGAAAACTTCCAATAGTCTACTCTACTCTACTATGTGCCATCCAACCTAAATGTTAAATTCAGTTATGAGGAGCTTTCAACTTTCATAACAAACTATACTTTATAT
>JACEIK010003972.1:45513-59807 GCA_018107945.1 Datura stramonium
ATATAGCCCTTTGTTTCCAGAAACCTGAGATAGAGCTAGCCAGGCACCAGATGTGCCTAGGCCCACCAGTTCGCAGTCCAGGTCCTACTAGGGCACCAGGCGCCAGTCATACCCCCCAGGGCGGGGCGTGACAACTATGATGTAATTGTTGTATTAATAGCTCAAAACTTTAGGTGATGGTTGTTTGGAACAATTAATGTGAACATATGGCACCTTGCACTGTTCAATATGTCTCCACTTAAATCACCCCATAAATGGTTAATTTGTGATGAGCGAAACCAAAAACTTTAGGGTAGATTAATGCTCTGAATGGTCATATGAATGGACTGATTGGAAGTATATAGAACAGGAAAATATGAATGAATAACATGTTTTTATCCTGAATGAGAGGCTCATGCATGGTATTATTACTCATGTCTGAGGGGAGCATCTAGACGAGCAGATGAGTGAGAGCGGGTACCAACACTGATATAGTACTTGAATTTCTAGAGTCCCCTACAAGTCATGACTGGAAGGGCATAAATAAGACCCTCTGACATGTATATACAGTCATATTCAGTTTTAACTGTGTATTGATATGACGGAGGCATGTGTCGGGCACATTACCGATGGAGTGATATCGAAAAAGGACCGAAGAGTGAAGATTAGTTTGAAGATATAAGAATCGTGTGAAACTGAGATTTTTGAATACGTAGTTATTTGTGGAATTTACGTTGATGTAATTGTTTATGACTTGCTTAATATATGAAAAGTTATGTGTGAATATGTGAAGAGTTGGTGAATTGATTATTGAGGATTCAGTTGTATAGCCCATGTAATAAGTTGATGAGTTGATCATGAAAATTTTAGTTATGCATAAACCTGTATGGATTTGATGAACTGATTGTTGAGAAGTTGCTAAGTAAGAATCTAAGGTTGTCAGCTGGGTCTGTTACTGCCTACGCAGTACCGCTGCAGCAATACCTTTACTGCTGTGGCGAGATCGCTGGCGCGGTCTAACCATCGCTGCAAGGATTATCTATTTTAGTGATTGTTATTGTTTATTCTATCTACATATGCGTAATTTCTTAAGGCCGGTTAATGATTCCTACCAGTATATTATGTCATATTGATGCTACTCTTGCACTTATTTTTTGAGTGCATACCCTGACCCAAGAAGTTCCACTCGACCCCATTTGTAGAAGGAACAATGAGTTATCCAAACTGTTGTTAGTCCTACGAGAAGAAGTTATCCTTTATTCATATATGAATTTTTTTAAATTTTTTTTACTACTCATAGACAATGATTAAGTAGATATCCTCCGTACAATGACTTTTAGTTTCTGGGATTACAATAGATAGAGATTGCAGATAATTCCTTTATGTTTTTATAAGACTTCCACATTTTTCTTTGAGAGTGTTTATTTTATAGTAGAAATGTAATTATTGGATGAATTAATTGAGATGCATTAGTTTGCTCACTGGGGGAGATTAGTATTGGTGCCAATCATGGTCACTTGGGTCGTAATATTTCTGAAGGATACAAAATGTGTTAAGCATATACAAGTTTTTGGGGAACCTGTTCATAATTTTTATATGGACTAAATCAATTAAGTTTGATGTCCTAAAATTGAGTTAATAAGTATTTATTGACATATGATGTAAAAATGACTTTGTTTACTCTTGTGTCTTTATTAAAATTGGAATCTTTCATGTTGTTGCAAGTTGATGACTTGAATATTATGGAACTCTTGAAGACTTTCCAAAAACAATAGATTATCTACTTAAAGAAGTTGACATGAGAAACTTGCATAATTCTTTTATTAGAAGTATCATATATTTATTCCATTGATACATTTATATATCTTGCTATAACTATGAGCTTGATATAGTTTTACTTCTACATGGAAAGATTGAAATAAAATCAATTACATATTGCAGATAAAAGTCCCAACATAAATGTGTTTATCCTAACTAATATTGTCGAGTATCTTGGATATAAAGGGCATTCATCTGACCAACAAATATTATTCGATATAGACATTTTATTTATTTCATGAAGAATTACTGTCATGCGATGTTGTTCTACATAACAATCAAATCATCAAAGATAACATCAGTTTGTAAAGCAAGTCAGGAATATACATAGCGTGATTCCGCTAATATAATATGTTGATGATGTAACTGTATCAAAAGAATAGAGATGTAGTGTGCATAACACAATTAAAAGGGAGGATTCATAACATATTTGACCAAAGCTTTTCCTCACACATGTTCTCCAAAAGAAGGTGATATCAATATGCAATAGATTTGTTCGAGTGATAATATGACTATTTTATTCTCCAAGTCTCTACCAACTACAACTTTCGAGAAGATGGTGCACAAGATTGGGATGTAAAGATTTAAGTTTTTGGATTGGAATTCTTATAAGAGAGAGTTAATATGGCGTTGTATTCTTTTTTTCTTATAAGATTTTTTAATAATACATTCAAAATGTGTAATATTAGATATGTGTACTCTTTTTCTTTCACTAAGTTATTTTCTCACTGAAGTTTTTCTAGTAAGGTTTTAACAAGAAATTTTATCTGTAAAATAGATATCCAAAGAGGATTGTTATAAATATTTTTATATTATAGTGAATGTGTATTTTATTTCTTTGAAGAGAAGTTATTGTTAGTTACTTTGGAACCAAGTTGGTTTTTTCTATAAATAGAAGGATTGTTATTCATTATATTTTATTTCTCTATGATATTCTTCTTCTTCATCCCTCATACAGAAGAATATCATAGAGAAATAAGAAGTCTTCTTATTCAAGGATGATTTTAGCTCAAAAATCTATGACATCCGTCAAGAGAAATAATAAGTCTTCTCTCTTCTCTCTTTCTCTATGATATTCTTCTTCTTGCTTTATTAGTCTTCTCTCTTCTCTATAATAGTCTGCTCTCTTCTCTCTTTCTTTATAATATGTCAATTTTACCAGTTCCCAAGCAAACATTATGAATTTAGAAAAGTCTTTATGTAATCTCAACCCGATTTCTCAAAGGTAAAGACATTTAAAAATAAAGACAAGCCTATGATATTTGCAACATGACCTATGAATATCTTTGTGAGAAATGAGCATTCTTTCCCTTCTCTTTCAATCTATTGTCCTTGTCTTGAATGTGAGTCTATCATAAAAATAGACAAATTCCTTGATCTTATGTAAGGACATGTGGATGAAAATGGCTAAATATGATTGTTTTCTAATTTAGGTGTCTCACATAAATCAGTGGTGTAAGTTGAAATAATATCAGGAATAGAAATTGCATAGTTAGTATTGATAGTTGTGAGAACTATATTTTTATGTGATAGAGTGGTGGTGGACTTGAAAAATAAATGCTTGTCGCTATTTGTCAAAATCATCATAGGCATTGCACTTCCTGAGATCGGAATAGTAGAATAGGAGAAGATCTTTTATTTAGTTGCTTGAGGACAAGTAAGAACTTTAAGTTGGGGGTGTTGATGTGTCAAGATTTTACGATATATTTGGACTTTTTTTCATATATTCTTGTATATGTTTAACTAATATTATAAGTAAATTTCAAATTCTATAATATTAAGTTTTAGGAATCCGGATGAATTTGAAAAACACTACAAAAACAAGGAAATCTGCTATAAATGAGCAACATATGAATCACAGATCGATTCTGTGGTCCATCTATTAAACCATAGATGTGCTTCAAAGGATATGCAAAAAAAGTGAAAAATTGTCTAAGTATGAAAGAAGTATGTCACACCCCGAGTCTACACCCTGGACGGGACACGGTACTTGGAGTCACAAGTAATCCCAAGTCAACCCATGATCTATCATAACACTGGCATTCTGAATAAAACATAGTGGACACTTTGAAGTACCAATAATAAACATTTATGAAAACAAAGCTTAATCATAAAGTTTAAAACAATTGAAACAAAGCTGAAAATCTGAAACCATGTATGTACCTGAAAGACAACTACAACTGATGAGGTATTGGGACAAGCCCCCAGCTAACTTCAAGTCTAAATAATAGAAAATAGAACTGAATGAAATAATCCCCGTCCTCGAAAGATGAGGACTCACCAATGATGCAATTGGGAAAGTCTGAGCGAGGTCGGCTAACGGTGTTGTGTTTGAAAACCTGCAGATGTATCATAAAATGATACAACATAAAAGATATGCGTCAGTACTTTGAATGTACTGAGTAAGTGAGAGAAACCATACACAAGGAATAAAACAAGTGAACTGAAAAGACATGCAATAACCAACTGAAAATGTTGAAACTGAATAACTGTAATAGACTGAGATGGTCTAAATGACCTTGTCTGATGGTCAAGGACATGCCCTAAATCTGAGATACTAATTTGAAATAATGTACTGAACTGACTAATCTGCAACTGAACTAAGCTGACTAGTGGGAGAGTCTATAACCGACATATAATCACGTGAGCTAGACATGGAGTCCGATGTATACACCCCATCGGTAAGACCCAATATACCTTTTCATGGTATAAAAGCCTGAACTGAGTGATCACGGGTCTGGGCCATGAGGCCAATAAATATAACGTACGGTGGCAATGTATTTTTGGGAACCTGGGTACACTGGAACCCCGGTCCGCTCGGTGCTAAGTCCTACTCTCACTGGATAGTTCTAGACTGACTACTAAGCTGATAGCTCGAAACTGGGGCCCAAGACTTCAACTGAGTCAGGGATACTGTCTGAGAGTACCCCAAAATTCTTATCAGACCGAATTCTGTAACTGGGTTCTAAGACTGGTCGGAGCTACTTATCTAGAAGCGTCATAACCGTCTAAAGAACAAATGTAATATGAAGCTGAGGTCCTAAGGCTAGTCGGAGTTGCTATCTAAAAGTGTCATGACCGCCTAAAAAACCACTAAAATTTGATATTGACTCTAATACTAATAACTTGGAGTATCACGGACACCTCAAGGATTAACTGTAGTCAAACTGATCAGCTGACATTTCTGACTAACACTGCGTATTCTAACATTTTGACTGAAACTTAACTGACATACATCTAATTTAGATTCCAATATAATCTAACAATATGGGAACCCCCAACACTGATAGCATCAAGAAATTTCGATAATTAATCAGTTATGCAAGACTCTAGTTTTCTGCATTCAAGCATTAATATAGTCATAGACTGGTGGAAAAATGTCTACAATTAACATAGATAATATTCCAAATGAATTAAACGAAGTATGACATATAATTTTTTCACATTCGAAAGTTTCAGGGCTAGAATTGATAGAGAAGATAGAGAAGATTTTAGGGACACAAGGGAAAACTTATTCCCTTGTTGAATTTCCACATACCTGGCTAAGAATTTCTGGAGAAGATCCCTGAGAAAATTATGAGAAGAAAATCGTCTGCCCTAGCTTCTGTTCTGAACTTCCTGACCGTTCTACGCTTAGACTTTGGGGGAAAGAGTGAAATGAAGGGGAAAAGGTCATTCTACCCCTTTAACTCCCTCCTAAACGAGCCCAAAATGATGTGGTTTAAGCATTAAAAAATGAGAAATTACCAACATAACACTGGAGAAAGAACTGAAAACTAGCCGACACAGACCGACGGGCCTCAGAATGGGTCGCTGGTTGAAACCACGACCCGTCGGAACCCACCATTGGTCCTGGGTCCAAAAACCATTGTAATGCCCTGAAAACTCAAGGAATAGACCCGGAATTAAAAAAGAGAAAACTAGAAAATCTACTTCAAGCCGTTCTGTGACCCATGGGGAGTGTCCAGGAGTCGTTAGATGACTCGTGGTGAGAACTGGGGACTTATGTTGAACTTTGGTGTTTGGGGTGACCACAGGTGTGGCCATGAGTCGTGGTCCACCCCACGAGTCGTGAGATGACCCATGGTCAAGGACAATGTGAAGAGCAGGAGAATATTGGCAGTGAACTTCACAACTAGTCACCATGAGTCATGGTCCAAGACACGATTCGTTAGGTGACCCGTGGTTTAAGATAGATGGAAGGGTAGGGAGGATAGCAGTGTAGTTGACGAGTGGGTCACCACAAGTCGTGGTGTCCCTCGTGGTGACTAGCTAGGGTTTTTGGACAGTGGACCCAATGATCGTGACCATGAGTCGTGGTAACGGGGCACGAGTTGTAGGGTCTTTCTTGGGTAGCTAGCATTCAATTTTTCTTGTGAATTTCCAAGGGTCTTTCAGTAATTTCCTACCTTCCTAAACTTGAAACTACGTCGTTTCAAGCATAATTTCAGACTTATTAGTGGGGGTAAATGGTTTCTATCCTTATTCCCCACTCAAAATCTTCAGAAAAAAAATCGTAGGAAGTTTCTCTCAGAGCATTTCAAAGAAAGAACTAGGGAAGATCTTTTCTCCTCGATTCTCAAGCAACTTTTTTGGATTTCTTCGTCAGGTATGTGGGAGTTCAACAAGGGAATAAATCTTCCCTTGTGTCCTCCAAATTCCTTCCCTAATTTCTCTGTAAATCCTAGCCCTGAATTTTCGAATGTGAAGAGGATAAATGTTAATTTCCTTGGAATTCACATAGCATGATATCTATGATAATTTTAGACATGATTTCCATTGGTTCATGTCTTTATTGATGTTATTTTCATAAAAATAAATTCTAGCCCTGCAGATTTTCGAACGTTGAGAAATCTCTGATAATGCCTTGTTTAACTCATGTGAAATCATCATGTATGTTAGTTAAGGGTATTTTCCCACCATCTTGTAGCAATATTGATGCCTATTCATATGCATTGACTTCAACCCTAGTTCTTAAGGGTAGAACAGTCTAGAAATTTTTACTGAAATGATAAATCTTGATATCTCTTGATTATACTAGTACAGTGAATTCCCTTACCATTTTACATACTAGACTCTCGGTCAACTACATGACTGTCTATCCTTAGTCAAAATATGAAATTTCTTAGTGTCAGTCAGAAATATCAGTTGATCAGTTTGACTACAAAACCTCCTAAGGTGTCAGTATCACCTCCCAGTTTTCATAATCAGATTCATAATTTAGTTTACTGGTCCACTAGGAAGTCATGAAACTTATATATATATCTTTGACTAGTCTTAGTACCCAGTTCAGATTACAATTTGTCCTTAGACGGTCACGATGCTTTTAGATAAGATGCTCTGACCAGTATAGAACCCAGTTTCAGAATCTGGTCCGATAAGACTCTCAGGGTACTTTCAGTAGTATATCCCTGATTAGTCTTGGGCCCTAGTTTTGAGCTATCAACTTAGTATTCAGTTTAGGATTATCCAGTGGGAGTAGGACTTAGCACCGAGCGGATCGGGGTTCCAGCGCCCAGGTTCTCAGAACTACGTTGTCAGCGTAGGTTTCAGTATTTATTGGCCTGAATGGCCCCAGACTTTTGTGATCACCCAGTTCATGCCTTTATACCCTGGCAAGGTATATTGGATCCTAATGATAGGGTGTATACATCAGAATCCACGTCTAGCTCATGTGGTTACATGTCGATTATAGACTCTCCCACTAGTTAGTTCAGTCTAGTCTTAGTCCAGTTCAGTTTAGACCAGTATTCCAGACCTAGAACATGCTTTGACCATCAGATAGGGTCTTCTAGACCATCTCAGCACTTCAGTGTTTTAGCTCAACAGTTTTAGTTGGTCATTGCATGTTTTACTTTCAGTTCAACATTTATTTTATTATTTACTCTATTGTATTATGTTCCTCTAACTTACTCAGTATATTCAAAGTAATGATGCATACTTTTATGTTGTATCATTTTTTGATNATACAGTTGCAGAATCACAGTCTCAGCTTCGTTAGTCGCTTACTCCTCGAAGACCTAAACTTTACTAGTCGGTGAGTCCTTATCTTCCGAGGATGAAGATTTCTTTGTTGAGATATGATTTCATTTCTTTTATTTGATTTAGAGCTAGCCGGGGGTTTGTCCCAGCATCTCATCATACTTAGATTCAGTTTTCAGACTCAGTGGTTTTTTTGCGGTCTTGTAGTTTGTTCTAATATCTTCCATATTATGGACCAACTTCATTTCTTTCAAATATTTATATTTTTGCTTTAAATTTTCGTTATATGAATTTTATGTTACTCAAAATGCCAGTGTATGATAGATCAAGGGTTTACTCGGGGCCACTTATGGCTTCAAGTACCGTGTCCGGTCCAGGGTGTAAACTCGAGGCGTGACAAACTTGGTATCAGAGCACTAGGTTCAGAGTATCCTCGGATGTATGAAAGCCGCATCAAGTAGAGTCCTCTTCATGGGTGTGAAGCGCGCCACACTTATGACGGGGAGGCTATGAGATATCACTAAGAAACTTCCCTTTATTTCATACTCCTTATCGTGCGTTGAAATTCAGTTCCAAAAATCATTCTCCTAACTCGTGCTCTGCTCCATTTCAGTGAACTATGCCTCCACGACACAGCAATGTAAGAAGGGCCAAAAATGCCCAGTGGACTACTTTACCAGCCCCGGCGGCCCCACAGGATGATTCGGTATCAACCGTAGAATTTAGGGCGGCAATTCAGCTGCTCGCCCAAACTGTGACTAATCAGGTGAACCAGTAGGTGGTTCCAATTAATAACAATGGGTTTGTAGCATCTACTAGGGTGTGGAACTTCACCCGAATGAACCCTCTATCATTTCAGGGATCCAAGGTGGGGGAGGACCCCCAAGAGTTCGTAGATGAGATCAGAAAGATCACCCGTATTATGGGTGTCAACTCCTATGAGGGTGCTGACCTGGCTACCTACCAGCTAAAAGGGGTAATCCAGGTCTGGTATGAGCAGTGGAAGGACGAGCGACCAGCGGGAGAAGGCCCGGTGGAGTGGGAGGAGTTCAACACTGCCTTTCTGGACATATTTTTCCCTAGGGAGCTCAGGGAAGCCAAGGTAGCAGATTTCATAAAACTGAGGCAGGGAAACAGAACCGTGGATAAGTATGCTCTGGATTTTACCAGGTTGTCCAAATACACTCCAAAGATGATGGCCGAGCCAAGGGCTCGCATGCTGAAATTTGTGAATAGGGTGTCAAACCTAGTCCTCAAAGAGTGCAGGACCGCGATGTTGATCAAGGATATCGAGCTCTCCAGTCTGATTGTCTATGCCCAACTGATTGAGACTGAAAAACTGAGGGACATGGAAAGAAAGAATAAGCGTGTGAGGACCGTCCAGTTAGATTATGGCCACCATAGGTGAAACCGTATCAACCTCCCACAGCAGAAGCAAAAACAGCAGCAGAGGGCTCCAACACCTAGCTCAGCAAGCGCCCCTTTGATGAGTTGGTAATTTACCAACTCATTAGACTCTAAAACATGAGTTTTTTTGTTTCGTTCCCGAGTTTATTATTTGGATTTATGCTCTTTTTTTTGTTGTGTGCAGATACCTAAAGTTGAAGAAAAGAGCAAAAATGGAGCAACAAAGAGGAAGTGAGAATGAGCGGCGAGTCGCAGGTGTCAACTGGCAAAACGCCGGGTAAAAGCCTAATATCACTGCAGCATAGGTTGAATGCCACCGGTGTTTCACGACTTGCCAATGGTGAGTCATCGGTTCAGTCGCCCAACGACATTTAGGAATTCTGGAATTTTCTTGAAGATCCGCTGATTCACGGATTAGCATCGGCAAAACACTGATGTTTACTGGAAATAAGTGTAGAAGAAGAACAGATACCCGGCGGTTCACGAATTTCATCGACGAATCGCCGGTACTTTCGCCGGTTCCAAAATGGTGCTATTAAGGGTATAATCGTCTATCACTAAAAAGGAGATGAAAAGTACCCTACTTTTCAGGGTATAAATAGAAAAAGAGTACTCTATACAGAGGGGAAGAAGGAGAGAAGGAGAGAAGGAGAAGATATAGTTATAGAGATATTGAGAGAAAATCCAAGTACACACCATTATTTTCTCTTTTAGCTGAGAGAAGGGGATTTTGATTGAAACTTGTAGAAAGTACTCTACTCTATTTTCTTCTTTGGGATTAGTAAGTTTCAGTTGTAGTTGAAAGATAATTGTGTATTTTATTTATCTACTCTTATTATTAAATTCAATGATGCTATTGATGAATGTGTTTTTGAATTTCTTAACTATGAGTAGCTAAATTCATTAACTAGAGGTGTGTGATGATGAATACTTAATTGGATTGGGTATTGCTAGAGTCATCTTCATAATGTTCAATTAAGTGTAAATCTATTAGATTCTCTTCAATCTATTAATAAAGATCCATTGATGATGATATGGGTCAATCTATCCTTGCTTGATTGTTGCTCGGGAGAGAATAATTAAGTAGTGGAAGGAAATCTAATAGTGGGCATGGATAAGAGATTGTAAAATTAAGCTAGAAGTAGCTGAAATTACTTCCTCCTTCCTAATTGCCAGCTAATAGCTAGGAATAGTGCAACTGCTAATCCAAATCAATTCGGGTTGAGCTAAATCATAGCTAGATTTTGAGAAAACTCCAGCAAGGGATAGTCAATAGGCTGAGAAGTTGAGACTACCTACTTTCTGAGATTATTTACACTTGTTGAACTAATGAGATGACCTAGCCTATCCCGATCTGGTTAGTATTTTATCTACACCGCACCTCTAGTATTTCGCACTAGCATCAACAACTTAGCTGATCTAGTTATCTTTAGTTTACTAAATCAATTTTTGTAATTCTCTGCAAAGTTTAACTCCCCCAATTTTCCTTGCTTTTATATTAAATCTATATGGTGCAAGCTAATATCAATTTCTCAATCGATGCTTGAATTTATCATTCCCTAGTCCTCGTGGGATTCGACCCCAGCACTCGTCGGGTTACTTTTTTTGATACTTCGATCGTGTATATTTTTTGAATTAATAATATATTTTGGAAATTATCAAAAATGGTGTCATTTCCAGGGACTAGCGCTTGATAATCTTGTGATAGATTTTAAAGTTGAATTAGTATACACCATAGTGGTTGTTGCTAATTTATTGTCTGTGGGTTATGACCAGCGTCAGAGGACGGTCACATTACCCAGAAGGGGTACCCTATGTAGAGACCATCAAGCTAGTGGACAAAATGTGGCGTAGAGAGGAAAAGAAGGACGCAATGCTGCTAGTCATATGAAGCAAATAGAGCTGTTGATGAACTATGTGAAGGGTTTCCATGCTAAGAATAGCCACGCCATCTCTGATTATGATGATGGCTATTATGGGAACCAAGGTTAGAACAATGTTCGGTTTTTCGATACGAGTAGTCAGGAGAGCACTGAGGTACTTCCACCTCACATGGAGAGTACTCTTGAAGTGGTGCTTGAAAAGGTGCTTGCGACTGAAGAGGGGGTTTAAGATCTACGGAGTAAACTTTTGGACCTAACAACCACGGTAAAGAGTCATGATGTTATTATTCAACAATTGGAGGAGCGGATGAATGAGTTATCATCACATATGGCGGCTCTAACAGCAGCAAATAACACGACTCCAAGGAAGGACATTGTGGATAATGATGTTTTAGAGTGGGAAATTAAGGAAGAAGCTATTGAAGAACTGATCGTTGATTTTTTTTTAAAGGTGAAAAACTCGAGGAGATTCATCATGTGCATAAGGAAGTAAGAAATCATTCATCCCCACCAAGAAAGTCGGGCTTTGATTTGAAGAATCGTACAACCCCTCCGTGACAACCTTCTATTGTGTCACCACCAAAGTTGGAGCTCAAACCCTTGCCCATTCACCTTAAATATGCATACCTGGGGGAGAATGAAATGCTCCTGGTTATCATCTCAGCAAAACTTACTCTGCTGCAGGAAGATAAACTTGTTGAGGTGTTGAAAAGGAATATTCGAGCGATCGGATGGTGAATAGCCTATATCATTGGTATCCCTCCGGGGATTTGCACCCACAAGATCAACCTCCAAGAAAATTATAGCCCGTCAGTTGAACATCAAAGAAGGTTGAATCCACCTATGCAAGAGGTGGTCAAGAAAGAGATTATTAAATGGTTGGATGCAGGGGTAGTGTATCCCATTGCGGACAGTAGTTGGGTTAGCCCGGTGCAGTGTGTGCCCAAAAAAGTGGGAATTACGGTGGTTCCAAATGAAAAGAATGAATTCATAGCTACTCGTCCGATCACAGGGTGGAGATTTTGTATGGATTATTGTAAATTAAACTCTTGGACAAAGAAGGATCATTTTACGGTGCCATTCATTGACCAAATGTTGGATCTTATAGCTTGCAAAGAGTAATATTGTATCTTGGATGGATACTCGGGATACAATCAAATCTCAATCGCACCCAAGGATCAAGAGAAAACCATATTTACATGCCCTTATGGTACGTTTGCATTTAAGCAGATGCCTTTTGGTCTCTGTAATGCCCCGGCCATATTTCAGAGGTGCATGATGTCCATATTTTCTGACATGGTGGAAGATATGATGGAAGTCTTTATGGATGATTTTTCAGTTGTGGGGAACTCATTTGATGAACGATTATCACATTTAGATGAGGTATTAAAGAGATGTATGGAGAAGAATTTGGTCCTAAATAGGGAAAAGTGTCACTTCATGGTCAAAGAAGGGATTGTATTAGGACACAAAAATTCTGAAAAGGGGATTGAAGTAGATCAAGCCAAAGTGGATCCCATTGCTCAGCTACCCCTACCATGTAATGTAAAGGGTGTTAAGAGTTTCCTCAGGCATGCTGAATTTTACCGCCATTTTATTAAAGATTTCTCCAAAATAGCTCATCCCTTATTCCGACTATTGGAAACTAAGGTGAAGTTCAATTTTGATGAGGAGTGTTTAAAGGATTTTATGGAGTTAAAGGAGAGATTAATTTCCTCTCCAATCATTGTAGCACCTGATTGGTCAAACCCCTTTAAGCTTATGTGCGATGCAAGTGGGATCGCATTAGGAGCAGTCCTTGGTCAACAAAGAGACAAGATCTTTCACCCAATATACTATGCTAGTAAAGCTCTAAACAATGCACAAACAAACTACACATTGGCTGAATAGAAGCTCTTAGCTATTTTGTTTGCATTTGAAAACTTTCGGGCGTACTTTCTCGGAACCAAAGTGGTGGTGCACACGGACCACGCAACACTCAGCTACTTAATGGACAAGAAGGATGCTAAACCAAGATTGATCAGGTGGGTGTTGTTGTTGCAGGAATTCGATTTTGAAGTGAAAGACTGTAAGGGCTGTGAGAATCAAATGGCCGACCATTTGTCGCACCTAGAAACAAATGGGAAGCCAGGAGCGCAAGAGGAGATCAATGATGCCTTTCCGAATGAGCAAATCTTAGCTACAACCCACAAATTGACACCATGGTTTGCTGATTTTGCTAATTACTTGGCCAACAACATTGTGCCCGAAGGTTTCGATTATCAGCAAAAGAAGAAATTCATGCATGATGTTCGAAAATTCTTTTGGGATGAACCTTACCTCTTCCGAAGTTGTGCAAATGGGTTAGTACGAAGGTGTGCCCCAGAAGTGGAGATAATTCCAATTCTAGAGGCTTTTCACTCTTCTCCTGTGGGAAGTCATTATGGAGTGTACGAACCGTGGTCAAGGTGTTGCAATGCGGATTTTATTGGCCTACCTTACATCAGGATGCACATGACTTTATGAAGCAATTCGATCGATGCCAAAGAACAGGGAGTATTTCACGATGGCATGAACTTCCGCTAACACCGATCCTAGAGGTCGAATTGTTTGATGTGTGGGGGATCGACTTCATGGGTCCTTTTGTAAGTTCTTATGGGAACAAATACATCTTGGTAGTGGTAGATTATGTTCCCAAATGGGTGGAAGCTGTAGCATTACCAAATAATGAAGCAAGGAGTGTCAAAGCTTTTCTAAAGAAACATATCTTCTCATGGTTCGGTACCCCTAGAGCTATCATTAGTGATGAAGGGTCTCATTTTTGCAATCGGGTGTTCAACACACTACTAGCTAAATATGGTGGGAAGCATAAAGTGGTCACTCTGTATCACCCACAAAGCAGCGGGCACATGGAAGTTTCAAACCAGGAAATAAAGTCCATCTTGACTGAAACAGTCAATTTGAATAGAACTGATTGGGCACAAAAGTTAGATGATGCATTGTGGGCCTATAGGACTGCATTTAAAACGCCAATTGGAATGTCCCCTTATTAGCTGGTGCATGGTAAAGCATGCCATCTCCCGGTGGAGCTAGAACGCAAAGCCTTGTGGGTATTGAAAAGTTTAAACCTGGAATGTTGAAAAGCTATCCAAGGCCGAATCCACAATTTACATGAGATGGAAGAGTTTAGAATGAAGGCATATGAAAATGCAGCAATTTACAAAGCCAGAATGAAACATTATCATG
>JACEIK010003972.1:125155-139635 GCA_018107945.1 Datura stramonium
GAAAAGATAAACCACGTAGATCGATAATTAATTTCTTTACATGTTCGTTTTAGCCTCAGCATGCTCACATTCATAGTTCAGACTTACTTGTATAATTATTTTACTTTAGTATAAAAATAGTTCACAAAATATTAAAACTTTTCTTTACACTGTTGTCTTCATTTTTAGAGTTACAGTAAATTGGCACTTGAGGAGATTTTACCCTGTAGTCCAGTCCCTGTATGTTCGACATTCCGGTTCTTAAAAAAGGGCCACTGTATTACTTGTACAACCCGTACACTTGCGGGCTCATCAGGGCCCATGCTCCTGCTCTTATTAAAGAGAGATAAGTATCTCCCATACCACTAGCAGTGCAAGAGAGGGTGGCTGTAGAGGTGGAGATTCCGACTCAAGGAGAGGTTGTAGTTGCTTCAGCATCCTTTGAGGTCATGTCTTAGGTTCTTATCCTTGTGAAGGGCTTCGTGGGTAAAATGACAGCTCTGGTGACTCATGTTGGGCAGCAGTTGGAGATGCAACACATAGCTGCTTTGTCTCCTCGTATTCATTATATGTATGAGGCTATGACATTCCCAAGGCCGGTAGTTGGACTGGCAATGACTAGGGAGGAACATGACTTGTTCTTGAGGTTCACCAAGATGCCTCCCACCTTATACGGTACTGAGATAGAGGACACCTAAGAGTCTAATTGACTATCATGAGAGGCTCCATAAAATGGAGGCAGTGGAGAAGTATGGAGTAGAGTTTGTCACCTTTCAATAGATTGGTGATGCTAAGCTCTGGTAGAAGGCTTTTGTGGAGTGGAGACCAGCATGGTCACCACCACTTACCTGGACCAAGTTCTACTCCACTTTTACAGAGAAGTACAAACACCAGTGACGACCCAAACAGAGGCCCGGATCGAGACACGGGACAAGGAGCCCCGAGACACCCCAAGTCGGCCAATGGCATAAGCATACATCTAACTCAATCAATGCAACTGAAGAATCAACAAGATAATCATAGAGGAAGTCTCGATTAATCATAATATCAGGATACACAATCTGAAGCTGAATACATCCATATGTCTGAAAAGCCTCTAAACATGACGAGTTGATGGGACAAAGCCCCCAATAACTCAACCAAACAGAAACTGAAAATACATAGAGAAAGTCTAAATAAGTTTAGTCCTCGGGAGATGCAGACTCACCAACAACATACTATGCTATTTAAGAAGATTGACTATGAATATGGATGAGCTTGAGAGCCGGGTCCTGTATCATAAAATAATACAACATAGAGTATGCAGTCAGTACGTGGAATGTACGTAGTATGCAGGGTAAGTAAAACCGCTTAAGTAAGTAACATCATTTGAAGACATGCATACTGTAAAACATAAACATTAAATATATGAGAGCAGGGCTTGCATGCATTCTATTTGAAATCGTGATTTCATCGTAGCAGTAGATTGACTCAAAGCTGAAATTTGTTAGTCATGAGTAAAATCTGAACATTGAGTCAAACCTTCTTTTGAACATATATATATATATATAAATCTCATGAATGATGAACATGCATAACTGAAATCATGAGGAACAATGAGAGACTTGTCTTTTAACTGATATACCATGATAGAGCATATGTGGTCGCAACTATCACACTCAAGTGGGTAGAGTCGTCCAAAGCCTTGCCAGGGCTAGGGACGATACCATGATATAGATATCAAGCTCATGGGACAATAGGGCTGGGGATAGCTCACAAGTTATCTCCCGAAGTAATATATATAATATTATTAACCTATTTTGGCGTGTAGTTCTGAGGCATAGAATGATCGACCCTTAGCCTACTCGGGGCTAGGCATTACTCCCAAAAATATGCATATGCTCTACATCAGTTTTCAACGAAGCTCAAAATCGTCTATTGACTAAGCTCAATAATCAAATACATCTCAAATATGAAATCATTCATATGAGAAGCTTTAACTCAAATCATACCATAAGATGAAAGATAATTGGGAGTCTTCGCTCTAAAACCATGTGGTAAGCTTAATTCAGGAAATCATAAATCATACTTGTACATGTGGGTACTACCCAAAGATTTATCATGCTTGAGAATACAAATTTCACATTGATAACGTTTATATAAACATGGGTAGCTTCAGAACATGCTATTCATCATAACATCTCATCATAATCATACATTCATCACAAATCTCTTCTTTCATGAACATCTTATCAAAGGGCCTTTTACTTTATTAAACTTGAAACATGCTTATCAATTAAAAATAATATAAAACCTGCCCATGCTTCATAATTCGATGGTAAAACTTATTTAATTCATACCCATGTAAAGAATTAGGAAATTCATGCATTGGGTTAAAACCCTATGGATTAGACATAGAAATTTCATGATTTAGAGAGGGATTCGGCATGGGTGTGAAAGAATTCACCCATTCATAACCCTACATACTTGATGGTAGCTGATTCTTACATTTATTTGATAGCCCAAGAAGAAATTGAAGAGAAATTGAAGAACACTAAGCTTAATCACCCTCTCTCACCTTCTACCTTGTATGCATGAATGTAAATGGCCTAAGATGAACATAACCCCTTTAAAAGTCATCATTCATAACTCAAAACGATGTAGTTTAGGCCTTAGGATCTTAGGAATTACGTAAAAGCCCTTACTAAATTCGTAGAAAATAACTGTCAGATGCTCTGAACGAGGGACCTAACGACTCGTCACCAAGGTCCACGACTCATGGAGTCGTCTGTGAGGTACACTGCTCATCTGATCATCTAGGCTTGGCACGGGTAACATCACGATCCGTTACAGATAACCAAAACTGGTGGTCACCACCCTTCATGTACATTGCCTCCATACCAAATAATTCTTCAACTAGCTGACCACGACCCTCCCCGAAAATCTTGGTGACTGACCACAACTTGTGGGTGCTTTTTGTTAGGTTCACTGCCACCTTTCACCCATTTCTCAATCACCCCTTCCCACGACTGAACTAACGACTCATGGGGCCTGACCACGAATTGTGTTCATGCTCGTGGGATCTTATTTCCGAAACTACAACTCATCACTTGGGCCTCCCCAGGAGTCACATCACAACTCGTGGGCTACTTTCATTGGTCACCTCACGACCCGTTCTGATGCCTGGTGCAAGATTTTAACTTTTATCTGTTTCAACTCTTGGGTCTGATCTTTTGGCTTTCAGGGTATAACAATATCTCCCCCTTGAGAACATTCATCCTTGAATGTTGGAAAACATACAGAAAAGTAGAGAGATGCAATTTTCATATTCAAACACTAATTATTTAAGACGACAACTGATGAAATGATTAACCCCAATTCAAACAATATAGCTTAATGAATTCACGAACCATACATACATCAACATACATAAAAGAAACTTGGACACATGAAATGAACATGAAAACTAAATAGAGTTTTAGGTCAAATTTGATACCTCAAGCTGGAACTGAGTCGGTAGAGAATAAATGTAGGTATCTAGCCATCATAGCCGCATCAGCTTCCCACCTAGCTCCCACAGCATGTTGATTCCTTCAGAACACATTAATTGAAGCTACTTCCTTATTCCTTAGCCGTCGAACCTGACGATCCAGTATTTCTATCGGAACCTCTTCATAACTGAGGTTGTCTTTTACACCAACACTGTCCACTGGGACGACTAGAGCTAGATCACCCAAACATTTCTTCAAGAGCAATACATGAAAAACACGATGCATGGAAGCTAATTCTGAGGGCAACTCCTTTCACAAGCCAACTTGCCAACACATCTCACTATCCTATAGGGGCTAACATAGCGGGGACTAAGTTTCCCCTTATTTCCAAACCTCATCACTCCCTTCAAGGGAGACACCTTCAGATACCTAATAATCGACTTCAAATTCTAATTCTCTCTATCTCACATCAGCATAGGACTTTTGGTGAGTCTGAGTGATTTTCAACCTGTCCCTTATCAACAAAACATTCTACATAGCCTCATGAACCGAATATGGCCCTATCACCATTGCTTCACCAACTTCAAACCAGCCAATGGGTGACCTACATCTTCGCCCATAGAGAGCCTCGAACGGTGTCTTCTGAATACTAGAATGATTTGTTGTTATTGTGTGCAAAATAAATAAGAGGAAAATTCTCGCCCCAACTACCTTCGAAGTCAATCAAGAATGCTCTCAACATTTCCTTGAGCGTCTACATTGTTCGCTCTATTTGGCCATCCGTTTGTGGGTGAAACGAAGTACTGAGCTTTACTTGAGTACCAAGTCCTTTTTGAAATGACTTTCAAAACTTAGAGGTAAATTGGGTACCTCTATCTTATATGATCGACAAGGGCACTCCATGCAATCGAACTAGCTCCCGGATATATTTTTTGGCATAATCCTCTGCCACATCCGGGGTTTTGACCCGTAGAAAATGAGCAACCTTGGTCAACCTATCTACCACAACCCAAATGGAGTCATATTATCGAAGTGGACAAGTTAAACCTGTGATGATGTCCATATTAATTTCTTCCCACTTCCAAGTAGGAATGTTGATATCTTGGAGCACACCTTTCAGTCTCTGGTGCTCGACCTTTACTTGCTGATAGTTCGGGCACTTAGCTAAGAATTCTGCGATGTCCTTCTTCATGCCATTCCACCAATAGATTTCTCGTAAGTCACGGTACATCTTGGTGGCACCTGGATGGATAGAATACCTAGATCCATGAGCCTCATTCAACACCCGGCTCCTTAAAACATCAACATCTGGAACACATAGGCGACCCTGGTACCGAAGCACACTATCCTCCCCTTTGGAGAATACCTCCACCTTCTGATTATGAACAACTTCCTTTAACTTTACTAAAATCGGATTCTCATCTTGTCTAGATTTTACATCAGTCACTAAGGATGGTTTTGATCCGTTCTGAACCACAACGCCACCATTGGTCGAGTTAATAACCTAATTCCAACCTTGCGAGTCGATGCACATCTTTCACCAGCTCCTTTTTCCCCTTATCCACATGGGACACACTCTTCATAGAGAGTCTACTAAGCGTGTCTACTACTACATTACCCTTTCCCGGATGGTAAATGACCCTTATATCATAGTCCTTGAGTAGCTCCAACCACCTCCTTTACCGAAGATTGAGATCCTTCTGCGTGAAGACATATTGTAAGCTCTTAGAGTCCGTAAACACATCTACATGGACCCCATACAAATAATGCCGCCATATCTTCAAGGCGAATACCACCGCGTCTAATTCAAGATCATGGATCGGGTAATTCTTCTCGTGAACTTTCAGCTGTCTAAAGGTATATGCTATAACCTTCCTGTGCTGCATCAATACACACCCAAGTCCAATCCTTGAAGCATCACAATACACCACGAACACATCGATACCCTCCGATAGAGTTAACACTGGTGCTGAAGTGAGTCGGGTCTTCAACTCTTGGAAGCTCTTCTCACAAACCTCCGACCATTGGAATGTCACCTTCTTCTAGGTCAATTTGGTCAATGGTGCTGCAATCCATTAGAAAACATCAAAAAATATCCGATAATAGCGTGCTAAACCCAAGAAGCTCCAAATATATTAAGGGTTCACCGGCCCAGGCCAATTCTTTAATGTTTCTATCTTTTGAGAGTCCACCCTTATGCCCTCATTTTATACCACATGGCCAAAAAATACTACAAAGTCCAACCAAATCTCGCGCTTGCTAAATTTGACATATAATTAGTGATCCTTGAGTGTCGGCAACACTACTCTCAAATGAGCGGCACGCTCCTCCTCTCTCCGAGAGTATATCAAGATGTCATCAATAAACACAATCACAAACATATCCAGGTATAGCTTGAACACCCCGTTCATGAAGTCCATAAAAGCTGTAGGAGCATTGATTAGTCCAAAATACATAACTACAAACTCATAATGACCATATCACAACCTGAAGGCTATCTTTGGGTATCGCTCTCCCGGACTATGAGTTGATGATACCCGGATCCGAGGTCTATTTTTTAGAAACACTTGGCACCCTGATGCTAGATAAATAAATCATCAATCCTAGGTAGAGGATACTTATTCTTGACAGAGACTTTGCTCAATTATCTATAATCAATACACATTCAAAGAGAACCATCTTTCTTTCGGACAAAGAGAATTGGTGCACCCCGTGGGGACTTGCTCGGTCTAATGAAACCCTTATCTAACAGGTCCCTCAACTGTTCCTTCAACTCGTTTAGTTTGGTTGGAGCCATTATATAGGGAGGAATAGATAAAGGTTGCGTGTCGGGAAGAAGGTAAATACCAAAATCAATCTCCCGCTCGGAAGGGAATCCTGGTATATCATCAGGAAAGACTTCTGGATTCTCACGTACTACAGGGACAGACTGGATAGTTGGGGCCTCGGACTCAACATCCTTAACCCTAAATAGATGGTACAAACAACCTTTAGAAATCATCTTTCTAACCTTAAGGTAGGAAATGAAACGACCTAAAGGAACAACTTAAGTACCCTTCTATACTAAGACTGGCTCACCAAAAAAATTGAACTCTATTTCCCGGGTTCTACACTTAAATGAGGCATAAAATGAAAATAGCCAATCCATGCTGAGGATAACATCAAAATAGGTCATGGCTAACTCTATCAAATCTGCTGAGGTTACTTTCTAAAGGACTAAGATCGAACAACCTATGTACACCCGTCTAGCTATAACTGAATCACCTACTAGAGTAGAGACTGAGAGGGTTCTTACAAGACTTCGGGACTGACTCTGAAGCTACTGGCCACATAAGGTGTCAAAAAAGACTAGGTAGCCCTCAGATCTAACAAAGCGTAAACATCAAGATGTAAAACTCGTAACATACTAGTGACCACATCTGGGGAGACCTCCTGATCCTGGCGGGATGCTAAGGCATATAATCTGTTTTGGCGCTGACCGCCACCTGTACTGGTAGATGCCCACTTATGTGTTGAGCATGCTGGTGGGGCTGCTGAACTAGGAGCTGGGCCTCGGCCCCCATCATGATCCTGCCTCACTGCTGGGAAATCTCTGAGCATGTGTCTGGGCTTCCCACACCCGAAACAACCACCTGTACCTGCTAAACACTGACCTGTGTAGCCCCAGCCACACCTATGACAAGCTGGAATACTAGAATCTGCGTGTCTGCTGCTATGACCCCTAGAGCCTGATGCTCGCCCTCTCTGATCAATCCTAGGCCTGGATGGCACACTCAACGCTGAAGATGTTGGGGCTGAAGATCTCTGGTGGGTCTGCTATCGGTGCCCACCATATGACCTCAGTTGTGAGAATCTATGGTCATTGGTCCTGGCCCTTTTGGCCTCCCTCTCTCAGATGTGTCGCCTCCATCTGTTGAGAATACAAGACTATCCGAGGGAAGTACATGTCCTTGTGAAGCATAGTGGTCCTACAATCCTTATCAAAATAGCTTGCTACACCATGAACGAGTCCACTCACCTACGCCCTCTAATCACCCACTAACTCTGGGGTGCACTTCGATTGGTGGGAGAACTCAAGGGAATTCTCCTGCACCATCATCCTCCCTTGCTTCATATTTACGAACTGAGCTACCTTGAACTCCCTTATCTCACGAGGGAAGAACCGATCTAAGAAGCCAATATGGAATTCTTCCCAAGTGACCGAGCCTGCTCCGGTGGTCCTACTTTCTTTCCATTGTCGAAACCAGATGTGTGCGACCCCTTTTAACTATTATGACGCCAACAATGCACATTCACAATCTCATCTATGAACTCATGCGGGTCCTTATCTAATTTTTACCCGAGAAACTCTGGCGGGTTTATTGTTAAGAAATTTCTAACTCAAGTCACCGCTACATTGCCATTTTGCGGAACCTATGCAATTGCCTGCTGATTGGAATGAGCGGTCAAGACCTACGCGAGCATCTGAATAGCTGCCCGAAACTCAGCATGGGAAACCGACTCTGGTGCTTGGTATTCTTGAACAGGTGGGGCCTGCTGGTGCCCGATTCCATTTCCATCCTCGTGGCCTTCTCCTTTCCTATTCCTTCTACCATTTACTCTTCTGGGAGCAATGATTCTACAATCGTGAATAGCACGAATTAAAAAGATAGGGAGACTTTCATTGCATGACATAGATCATGAATGAAAGAAACATTTTCTAAATATTTTGTAGACTCTTCATCATAAGTGTGGCGCACTTCACACCTATGAAAAAGTCTGTACTTAACGTGGCTTTCAGACACCCTAGTACACTTCAAACTTATTGCTCTGGTACCATGTTTTTCACAACCAGAACAGAGGCTCGGATCGAGACACAGGACAAGGAGCCCCAAGAGACCCTAAGTCGACCCATGGAATAAGCATACATCTAACTCAACCAATACAACTGAAGAATCAACAAGAAAATAATAGCAGAAATCTAGATTAAACATAACATCAAGATACACAATCTTAAGCTGAATACATCCATATGTCTGAAAAGCCTCTGAACATGATGAGTTCATGGGACAAGACCCCAACTAACTCAACCAAACTGAAACTAATAATACATAAAGAAAGTGTGAATAAGTCTAGTCCTCGGGAGATGGGACTCACCAACAACGTACGATGCTATCTCAGAAGACTAAGTATGAACAGGGCTGAGCTTGAGAGTCGGGTTTTGTATCATTAAATTATATAGCATAGAGTATGCGGTCGGTACATAAAATGTACCAAATATGCAGGGTATGTAAAATCGCTTAACTAAGTAAAATCATTTAAAGACGTGCATAATATCAAACATAAACATTAAGAATCTAAGAGTATGGCTCGCACTCATTCTTTCTGAAATCATGATCTCATTATAGCATAACATAATATCATAACTTCATACTCCCAAAAACATGAATATGCTCTACATCATTTTCAACGAAGCTCAACATCGTCTAGTGACGAAGCTCAATAATCAAATACATCTCAAATATGAAATCAAGCATATGAGAAGGTTTAACTCAGACCATACCACAAGCTGAAATATAATTGGGAGTCTTCGCTCCAAAACCATGTGGTAATCTTAATTTGAGAAATCATAAATCATACTTGTACATGTGGGCATTGCCTGAAGCTTTATCATGCTTGTGAATACTCATTTCACATCGAAAATATTATTATAAATATGGGTAGCTTTAAAACATGTTTTTCATCATAACATCTCATCATAATAATACATTCATCATAAATCTCTTCTTTCATGAACTTCTCATCAATGGGCCTTTTAATTCAAAAAACATGAAACATGCTTTTCAATTAAAAATGATATAAAACCTACCCATGCTTCATAATTTGATAGTAAAACACATTAAATCATACCTATGTAAAGAATTAGGAAATTCATTCATTGGGTTAAAACTCTATGGATTAGACATAGAAATTTCATGATTTAGAGAGGGATTGAGCATGGGTATGAAAGAATTCACTCATTCATAACCCTACATACCTTATTGTAGCTGATTCTTACACTTCTTTGATAGCCCAAGAAGAAATTGAAGAGAAATTGAAGAACACTAATCTTGATCACCCTCTCTCACCTTCTACCTTGCACGCATGAATGTAAATGGCCTAAAATGAACTTAACCCCTTTAAAAGTCATCATTCATAACTCAAAACAATGTAGTTTAGCCTTAGGATCTTACAAATTATTGACAATCCCTTACTAAATTTTCTCCTTACTAAATTCACAGAAAAAAACTGCCAAATGGTCCCAATGAGGAACCGAACAACTCGTCATCAATGGCCACAACACGTCATGGAGGGCACGTACTCGTGGATTCATCTGTAAGGTACACTGCTCATCTGATCATCTGGGCTCATCACGGGTAACATCACTATCTGTTACTGGTGACCATGACTCGTGGCCACCACCCATCAAGTACACTGCCTCCGTACAAAATAATTCTTCAACTAGATGACCATGACCCTCTCCATGAATTGTGGTGACTGACCATGACTCGTGGGTGCTTTCCCTTTGGTTCATTGCTTCCTTCCTCACATTTCTCAATCACCCCTTCCCACGACTGATATAACGATTCGTGGGGCCTGACCACGAGTCGTAGTCACTCCCGTGGAGATCCTATTGCCAAAATCACAACTCATCAGTTGGGCCTCCCCAGGAATCACATCACGACTCATGGGGTGCTCTCACGGGTCACCTCACGACCCCTCCTGATGCCTGGTTCCTGGTGCCAGAGTTTAACTTTTCTCCGTTTCAACTTCCGGGTCTGATCTTTGGGTTTTCGAGGTATAACAACCTCGTACCCTGAGATATAAAAGGTTGGATGAGTTTACCACCTTTGAGAAGGGGAGCTTATTAATCGCAGAATACAAGGCCCGATTTCACTTACTATCGAAGTTTGGCTATACCCTTACTGCCTACCGAGAAGGAGAGGATCACACGGTTTGTTAAAGGCCTGAATGTGGGTCTATAGTTCTTATCCCTTCAGATTTTCTCTGCAAGTAGGACCTTTCGAGAAGTAGTAGATTATGTTAAAAATATGGAGGGGGTGAAACAGGATGGTTACACGAAGAATGTTGTGATGAAGGCTTGAAAAGTAGTTTCTTACAACGGCGCTTTTTCTAGGACTCCGGCATCTCAAGGATACTACGGATGCCCTGTTCAATCAGCTATGCAGGTTTTAGCTGGCAGTACGCCAGGGACCAGTCCACAACCAACAAGTACATTTGGGGGTAACTAGATAATTCTCTAAAACTTCGGGGCTTGTCCTATTTCTTTGGTTCTGGCATAGAGACCAGTGATTGAGAAGATATATCATGAGTGCGGAGATTATTGCCATATTTTAAAATGGTGTCCAAAATTTTGTTATAGCAGGAAAATTATTCTGCACCTAGCTCCTCGAGCTTCGGCCCTTACTGGGAGAGAAGGGAGTACATTCAGCAAGGATCACCTAGAATTACGGAAGGGAATTCATCTAGTGGTTAGAGGTGACACCCAGCCAGGTAGAGGAGGTTCCCAGACCGGAAGGGGGAGAAATCAGTCCGGTAGAGGGGTTGCATAGTCTAAATGGAGCTGGTGTCAGGCAGGTAATCAGGCCAACTTCTATGCATTTTGGGGTAGGCTCAAGGAAGAGGCTTTAGATGTCTTTATCACAGGTACAATTTTTGTATCCGAAAAAATGGCTATGACTTTGTTTTATATTGGTTGTACTTTTTCCTATGTGTCTGCTTATTTTGATTTGGGATTGGATCTTACTTGTGATATGGTTGATACTCCTATCCATGTGTCTTCTTCCTATTGGGGATTTTGTGGTTGTGGATAGGGTCTGTCGTGATTGTATTGTTGACATTATGGGTTTTGATACTCTAGTAGATTGGGTGATCTTAAACATGGTAGATTTTGATTTTATTTTAAGGATGAGCTGGTTGTCTCCTTACCATGCCATTCAAGATTTCCATGCTAAGACTTTCACCATATCAGACCTAGGGTCATCTAGGTTATAGTGGAAAGGGAATTTTAGCGCTACACCTATGAAATTTATTTCCTATATTCGTTCCCAGAAGTTGATAGAGCGCTGGTGTTCGCCCTAAATATTTTGGGGCACTACCTGTATGGGGCTTGTTAAAAGGGTGTTCACAAACCATCGCAGCCTGCAATATGTGTTCTCCTACAAAGATCTCAATCTGAGATAGAGGAGATGGATGGAACTGCTTAGGGATTATGATGTGATGATCCTGTATCACCCAGGGAATGCAAACGTGGTGTTCGATGCCTTGAATCGGAATGAAGTGAATATGGGCAGCCTACCATGCTTGTAAGCTACTCAGTAGCCGATTTCCAGAGAAGTCTAGACACTGGCGAATAGCCTGATGAGACTTCCACTGATTGAAATAGGTAGGATCCTAGTCTATATGGAGGCTGAGTCATCACTATTAGAAGAGATAAAATTCAAGCAGTTTGAGGATGTGAAGTCGAGTAAAATTTCAGACAAGGTTTTGTGTGGGAGAGCTGAGGAAGTAGTGCTAGATTGTGAAGGTGTCCTGAGGATAAAGAGACATGTGTGCATTCCTTCAGTGGATGAGCTAATTAAAACCATCTTGGAAAAATCTTACAACTCAAGGTACTCCATCCATCTTGTGGTTACTAAAATGAACCATGTCTTGAAGTGACATTATTAGTGGGGTAAGATGAAGAGGGACATTTTTTATTATGTCACACAGTGATTGAACAGTCAGTAGGTGAAGTATGAGCACCAGAAGCTTGAGGGAGTACTTCAAAGGTTTCCCATCCCATAGTGCAAATGGGAGAGGATAGCAATGGACTTCGTGGTTTGTCTTCCAAAGACATTTGGGAAGTTTGACTCTATTTGTCTCATTCTTGACAAACTAACCAATTCTACCTACTTCTTGCCTATTAATGTAACTTACGATGCTGAGAGACTGGCCAAGTTATATGTGAAAGAGGTGATTCAGTTGCATGGGGTTCTAGTTTCGATCTTGTCAGATAGGGGTATTTAGTTCACCTCCCATTTCTAGAGGACTTTGCAGGCAGAACTAGGTACCAAGTTAGATTTGAGCATAGCCTTCCATCCGCAGATAGATGGACAATCAAAAAGGACCATCCAGGTGTTGGAGAATATGCTCCGGGCATCTGTGATAGATTTTGGTCGCCATTAGGATAAAATCCTACCCTTGGTAGAGTTTTGTAATAGTTATCATTTGAGCATTAGCATAGCGACCTTTGAAGCTCTGTATGGGAGGAGATGTAGGTCTCTAATTTGATTTTTCAACACATTTAAGGTGAACCCTTAGGTATCGATATTCTTAAAGAGTCTTTAGAAGTAGTTCGGGTAATTCAAAAACACCTGGTAGCTACTCAAAGCAGGAATAAGAAACATGCAGACAGGAAAGTGAGAGATATGGAGTTCAGGGAGGGAGAGCAAGTGTTTCTCAAGGAATCCCCCATGAAGGGATAACATGGTTTGGGAAGCGGGGCAAGCTTAGCCTGAGATACCTTGGATCGTTTAAGAGTCTCTAACTTGTGGGGGAAGTAGCTTAAGAATTAGCATTTCCTCCAGGACTATAAGAAATACATTCAACATTCCATGTTTCCATGTTGAAAAAATACCATGTAGATGGGTCATACCTAATTGAATGGGACTCGATGTTGCTTGACGAGAATTTGTCCTATGAGGAGGAGCTAGTGCAAATAATAGATAGAGAGGTTCGTAAGTCGAGATCAAAGGAGATTGCAATGGTAAAGGTCTAGTGGAAGAATAATACCATAGAGGAAGAAACTTGGGAGATCAAGGAGAACGTGCAGAAAAAATATCCTCAACCATTTATAGAATCTTGTATGCTCTCGTCCTTGTTTTTGTTAGCGATTCGTGGATGAACTATATTTTAATTTGTATCTGATGTAATGACCAATACGTCATTATGCTGTAGTGAGACCATCATAAAGGTAAGATTCCACTATAATGGACCAGGAGATTAATTGTTGGATCCGTTCTAGTGGTATCCTGGTCTCCATAGGGGGTCCGCTGCATCGGAAAAGTAACCGCTACAGCGGATGACCGAAATCAGTAAATTGTTTGTAAGTGAGATTTTAGGGGTTATTCCCCATTATTTCAAAATAATGAACTCCAAGAGCTAGAGGAGATTTTCCCCTAGAGTAGTACAATTTCTCTTCTCAAGGTAAGAAACTCAACTTACATCTTCTATACTTGATTCCTTAACACCAATGAACTAAGGGGTCGGGGACCCCAAATGTTTATTTCAATAGCAAGAGAACCCTAGGTAGGTATAACTAAGTCCGAATAATGGGGAACTAATGGGTGTGGCTTCCTATGATTAAATGGTGTAATGATCACTCCCTAAGGCGTAGTTCTTGTAGAACATGGTTCATGCGGAAATTTAGACGTAGAACTAGGTGAAATTGGGACTTACCCTTAAAAACTATCTTAAAAAGGATTAGAGAGAGTAATGTTAAAGAATTAAGCCATGGGTTACGAAGTGGTTTGTGATAATGGGTAGAATAGAATGGGTTTGAATTCTCAACTCTATATTTTTGAAGTAGACTATTGAATTGTGTCAATCCCTTATTTTTAGACTTTGAACGTTCGGAGGATTTAAGGGAAGGCAAGGCTCCAGAAGAGTAATTTGCATTCGAACCCTCCAAATTGAGATAGGTTATGGTTTAAAAGGACCTAGACTTTTCATAATGGTATGCATAGATGTGGAATGATAATATGTATTTTGGTCTTAGACTTTAAGTGTTTTAACTTCTTTGTTGAATTCCCAGATTGAGTGACCCTAATATGATGTTGTTAGCTGTCTCATATGGATGTGAATGTGTATGGTTGTTCATGTCCTTTTGTACTTACTGAGAATGATTCGAATTGTTTAAATGTTTGAGTTAATGGAGGTATGATCAGAGCTCCTAAAAGTCATATCAATGGAGTTAATGATTATATATATTAACTATGAGAATTAATATGG
>JACEIK010003973.1:0-17022 GCA_018107945.1 Datura stramonium
TATAAAATCACATGAAAATGTATCAAATAGCTTAGACAACACGACTAATTTGAGTTGTAAAGCGTATCACGGGACCTATATTATTTCCCGTGATCAGTGCACCCATGGAGACTTGCTCAGCCTAATGAAACCCTTATCTAACAGATCCTTCAACTCCTTTAGCTCGGCTGAAGCCATCTTGTAAGGAGGGATAGATATAGGTTGTGTATCGGGTAGAAGGTCAATACCAAAATCAATCTCCCATTCGAGAAGAACACCTAACAAATCATCAGGAAAGACCTCTGGATACTCACGCACTACCGGAACTGACTCGATAGTCGAAGTCTCGGAATCAACATCCTTGATCCTGACCAAATGGTACATGCAACCCTTAGAAATCATCTTCCGGGCCTTAAGATACGAAATAAATCAACCTTCTGGTACAACTGAACTACCCTTCCACTCCAAAACTGATTCGCCTGGAGAACGAAATTCCACCGCATGAGTCCTATAATTTACGGAAGCATAACACGCATACAACCAATCCATGCCAAGAATAATATCAAATTCAGTCATGGCTAACTCTACAAGGTCTGTAGAGGTGACTTTATGCAATATAGTGACCGGACATCCTCTATACATCCGCCTAGCTACAACCGAATCACCGATAAGAGTGGAAACCAAAAATGGTTCTGACAGAGTCTCAGGACTAACTCCAAAGCTACTAGCAATGTAAGGAGTCACAATACAAAGTAGCCCCCAGATTTAGAAAAGCATAAACATCAATATGAAAAACACGCAACATACCAGTGACCACTTTTGGGGAGACCTCCTGCTCCTGACGGGGTGCTAAAGCATAGAACCTGTTTTGGAACTGACCACCGGCTGAACTAGTCGAGGCACCCTGCTGAGGGGGATGTGCTGCTGGAGCGGGAAAACTGGCTGCTGGCATATGAGCTCCACCAACCCCTGATCTGGCTAAAGGGCAATCCTTGAGTCTGTGTTCGGATTTGCCACACCTGAAACAAGCATCCTAGCCAACTAGGCACCTCCTGGGATGATTTTTGCCGCACTTCGCACAAGCTGGGAAAGTGCGCTCTATCTACATGTTGCCTTGGCCTCTCAAATGTAGAGCCCTTCTCCTCCCATCCCCTCAGAATCTAGATAGCGTACTGGCCGATGATGGTGCTAGTGCAATAGACCTATGCTGAGACTGCTGACGTTGTCCACCCCCTGATATGACCTGAGAAGTCCCGCAACTGTTGGACCTGGCCCTCTTAGCCTCTCTTTGCCTCCGATAAACCGACTCCATTTGCTGAGCATGTAGCACAATGCGGGGAAAGTCTATATCTCTTTGAAACATGGAAATACTGTAATCTTTATCTAGATAGTCCGCCACTCAATGTACAAAATGACTCACCCGAGCCCTCTGGTCCGCCACCAACTCTGGTGCATACTTGGATAAACGGGTGAACTCCAACGCGTACTCCTAAATGGTCATTCACTTGCTTCAATTTAACAAACTTGGCCGCCTTTTGATCCCTCATCTCCTAAGGGAAGAATCGATCCAAGAATGCTGTGTGGAACTCTTCCCAACCGATAGGGCCTGCACCCACTGCCCTAGAATCTCTCCACTGTTTGAACCATATGTGGGCCACCCCCTTAAGATGATAGGAGGCCAAATCAACACAATCTCCATTGGTCACCCCCATAACTTGGATGATCTTTATAACCTCCTCGATGAAATCGTGCGGATCCTCATCCAACTTGGACCCAAGGAATTCTGGAGAGTTCATTATCAAGAAGTCTCTAATTTGGGATGCTGCCACATTGCTATTTTGTAGGATATGCGCAACAGCCTGTTGGTTGACCTGGGGGGTCAAGGTCTGTGCCAACATCTAGATAGCTGCCCGAAACTCGGCGTGGGAAACTGGCTCTGGTGCTTGGGGCTCCTAAACAGGTGGGGATTGTTGATGCCCATGATCATTGCCATATCCGTGGTCTTCACCGTTCCATTTCTCCTTCCGTTCACTCTCCTGGGAGCCATGATTCTACAATCGCGGATAGCACAAATTAGAAGGATAGAAGGACTTTTCATCGCATGACATAGATCATGAAAGAAGGAAACATTTCCTAAACGTCTCATAGCCTCTTCGTCATAAGTGTGGCGCGCTTCACACCCATGAAAAAGACTCTACTTAACGTGGCTTTCAAACATCCTAGGACACTACAAACCTATGGCTCTGTACCAAGTTTGTCACGATCCGGACGTAGACCCGAATCATAACATGGGACAAGGAACCCTGAGAGGCCCTAAGTCGACCCATGACATACGCATACATCTAACTTCATTCATAATAAGCGGAAGACTAATCACAAGGCGTAGCGAAAACGTAAGCATAATCATAACATATCATAATATAATGAAATCTCTAGACATACACGCAAGCTGAGTACTACATACTATTTGAAAGCCTCTACTACATGCGATGGGTTGATGGGAAAACATCCCCAACTAACCTGGACAAGTACTGAAGCATATAATAGCATTAATATCTATAAAACTACCCTCGGAATATGAGGACTCACCAATAAACTGAAAGTGCACTCTGATATGATCTAGATATGAGGATGAGCTTGAGAGCTGAAACCTATATCATAAGATGATACAACATAGAAAGTATGCGGTCAGTACGTGGAATGTACTGAGTATGCAGGATAAGTAAAACGAACATTTAAAATATGTAAAATCTCAAAATAATAATAGGAGTAGGACATCATGCTCTATCGTAACATAACATATCATAGGGCTAAAGGTTTTCAAAGCATTCGTAAAACAATCGAAATCATAATGATGAGAGGAAAGTCGTATTGAACATAACTTGAGCCAATATACATAATCATAGACATGCATAAATCATGAGAAATAGTGGGAGATTCTCTTAACGATATAGCCCATATGAGCACACATGAAGCCTGACTTGTAACCCTAGTCGGGAGGGTGTCCGTACCTTGCCAAGGGTAGAACAATAAAAGTGTGATATCACCATGAAAAGGGCTAATTGGGCCGGGGACTATCACAAATGAGGTTCCAAAATTCCTACGATGGCACGTAGTTTATGAGATTCGGGGCAGAACCTAGGCCCCAAACCTACTCGGTGTTCGATAATACTCCCAAAATATATATAATGCTCATAGTATAATATGCATGAGTTCATAGGCTAGTTAAATCATGATAATCATAAAAATGATCATAAATACATAAACTAGCCATGAAACAAGACCTGTGAGTTGGCCTAAAACATAATTCATAAATCATAAGTTTCATACATACTTTTAGATCATACATATAACTTGTAAATCATCGAATCATGATGGGTAATTGGGTAAGTTCATATTTAAAATCATAAATCATGTTGGGCTCGTAAATATCAACAATAGAAGTGAAGATCATAAATTAATTCGTCATAGATCTTACATAATTAGGCTTAATTTAGTAGAAATCGAAATCAATAATTTGATAATTAAAATAGTTGTAAAATCTGATCAAAATCCATAAAATATAATTTAAATCACAATTTAAGACAACCCATTTGCAAATCATTAGATTTTCATAAACATTGAATTAAAACCCCAATAGATTTTTAGTAGGTTTCCATTAATTACTAGAGAATGGGCATGAGTGTGAACGGATACACCCATGCGTAAACCTACATACCTGAAAGGCTTGATTCTACCACTTCTCTGATTTCCCAAGAAGGATTTGAATGAGAACCTTGAGAACTTTTTGTAGATCACCTCCTGAACCTCTCAAATTTTCATGCATGGAAGGAAATAGCTTAGAATAGGTTTTCCCCCTCCTAAAACCCAGTAAAATGAGCCTTAAATGGGGTAGTATAGGCTTTAGAAACTTAGAATTTATGAAAAGGCCCTTATTAAATCACAGAAAATTAACTGTCAGGTGGTCCTAACGGACGACCTGACGACTCGTCCTCATTGGCCACGACTCGTCGTGTCGATCGTCAAGTGCACTGCCTAACCTTGTCTCCTGGGCTCGTAATGGGTCACATCACGACTCGTCAGGGGTGACCACGACTCGTGGTCACCAGTCGTTGGGTACACTACCTTATTTCCTTCTCTCCCACCCACGACTGACCTAATGACTCATGGGGTATGACCACGAGTTATTGCCACACCTGTGGGGACTCTTTTTCTTCAAACTTCACAAACTCCTCAGTGGCCTCCCCACGAGTCACCTAATGACTCGTGGGTTGTCCTCACGAGTCGTCTCACAACTCGTCCTGTGTCTGCAATATCAACTTTACATCTTTTACGTTTGAACTCCCGAGTCCGATCTTTGAGCTCTCAGGGTATAACAATAATCAAGTCGAAGCCATAACTACTAAGTATAGGGTTGAATGGTGCAATAATCATAACATCACCAACTTTGACATAGAGATTGACTCACAGATAATTTCTAACCTGGTCAAGAGCTAGAAAACTATGAATCTTAAACTTAGCAAGACCATACTGCTACACTGCTACACTGAATCTTAAACTTAGCAAGACATACTTGACAACATTAAGAACAAATACATCCAAGTTCAACACTGCTACAAAGAAGCAAATAAGGTTGCAGATTTTTTGGCTAAACTTGTTGCATCGAGTGGAAATGGAACATTCTATTACTCTTTTCAACAACTACCTAAAGAGGTGAAGGGCGCTTTCCAACTTGGTAAATGCAAGCTTTCAAATATTAGAATTAGATACGACAAAGCGAACTTTTTTGTAAGCTAAGTTTATTAGATAGTTCACAGGAAAAGAACTTCTTTTTTTGTCTAATCTCTTCATGGAAGGTTAGTTTCCGAACCTTCTTTTTTGCTTTTGAGATAAGGTCCATGTCTCCCTCACTTTTGCAATTGATTGTTCAATTATAGATATGGTAGGGGTCTTAGCCTAAACCCCAACACAAGGGCTACCTTAGTTATGGCTTCAATATAAAAAAATTAGGAGAAATTTTATCATCTCTCTTTGCTCTTAGCCTCACTAGGAGAACTTTAGCGGGGAAAGTTCTTTGCTATGCCTCAAATTTGTTTTTTACTTCAGTTTTGTCATGATCCGAGAGTAGACCCGGATCATAGATACGGGACAAGGGACCTCGAGAGACCCCAAGTCGACCCATGGCATAACAATTCAACTAACTCATTTAATAAATATGAAGAGAGCATAATTATAAACTCAACGGAAGTCTCATACAATGGCACATCAGAATAACATCCGAAGCTAACGCATACATAAGTCTAAAAAGCCTCTAGTCTAGACGAGTTGATGGGATAAAACCCCCAACCAACTCAACAATACGGAAATTGAAATATGACATAAAGCTGAAAGACTAGTCCTCGAAAGATGAGGATTCACCAATCACGCAGGTTCTGACATTGATAAGAGTCCACAAGCAGGGCTGAACCTGAGAACCCGATCCTTAATCGTGAAATGATGCAACATAGAAAATATGCGGTCAGTACGTGGAATGTACCGAGTATGCAAGGTAAGTAAAAACTGCTCTAGCGAAGTAAATCATTTAAAAAATTTCATACCATATCATAGGCTTTCAAGTATAAGTAGAAGGGCTACATGCATTCATTCTGAAATCGAAATCTTATTATGACATGAACATGCTTAGCTTTACAACATCATGACTGACTCGAACGACTCAAACCTGAACATGACATTTATATCAAAAGCTNGTATATAATGAAGCTCAACATCGTCTATTAACGAAGCTCAACATCGTCTAATGATGAAACTCAATATGACATCATGCATAACTCAACATCGTGTGAAACGTAGCTCAACATTGTTTATTGAAAAAGCTCATTAATGAAATCATGCATAGACTTGACATCATATGAAAATGAAGCTCAACATTGTCCTTTGACAGAGCTCAATGATGACACACATCTCAATTATGAATTCATGCATATGAGAAGCTTTATTTCGAAACATACCACAAGCTCAAGTATAAATGGGAGCATCTACTTCCAATCATATGGTAAGCTACATGTAGAAATATTTAACTCAACATACCACAAGCTAGAATTTATGAAAAATTGGGAAAAAACTTCACTTCAAACAATGTGGTAAGCTTATGTCGGGACAATCATCACTTTAAATCAATATGTGGGCATTGCCCAAAGCTTTATCATACTAGGATCTACTCATTTCATTTTGAAAACAACATCAAGATCATGGGTAGCTTTAGAAACATGCTTTTCGTCATCAAATCTCAACATCATCATGCATTCATCATCATTCACTATTTTTATGAACTTCTCATCCATGGGCATTTTAGATTCAAGATTTGGAAAACAATTTGTGTATTGGAAATAATTTAAAATCTGCCTAAGCTTTACATCAATATAAATGCAATCTAATCATACCCATGTATAGAAATTGAAGAATCATGCAATTGGGTAGAAATCCCATACTTGATCATAGGCAATTCATCATGTTTTGATAGAAATTGGGCATGGGTGTGGAAGAAAGCACCCACTCATAGACTTAAATACCTGGGATTAGCGGGTTCTAACACTCTCCAATTGCCCAAGTTTAGATCTCAATGGAAACCTTGAATTTGGCCTTGAATCACTTCTTCAATCCTTCAAACTTGCATGCATGGAAAGAATAACTTAGAGTAGGCTTTTCCCCTCTCAAAACCCTCAAGACGAGACTTAAACGACATAGTATAGACCCCTAAAATTTGGGAAATGACAGAAATAACCTTACTGAATTTGCAGAAAATTGATCACTAGGCCAAACAACGGACTACCCAACAGGTCATTTGAGCATACCACGAACCGTGGTATCTGTCCGTGCTAAGCACTGTACCAGCCTTTCTCGGATTCATACCATGAGTAGACAGGACGACTCATCCTTAGATATCATGAGTCGTTCCTTCGATCGTTGTCTCCTCTTCTGAATTTCCGAATTCCTTCACAATGAGCCTCACCATGACACATTGTATCCTACAACGGGTCGTGGTTTCCATCCATCGTTTCCACTGGAGATCTGGGTTCCCTTATCACGAATCCTCACAATAGATCGTTGTAAGCCACGACAGGTCGTTGGATGACCGTTATACTCCCCAACTGCTAAGTCCATCTCTTACCACGACCACTAATGACGATTCTTGTTTCTTACAATGAGTCGTTACATCAACCGTTGCTTCCAGTGTCACCAGAACACCTAGACCCACGACTGCCAACAACGGCTCGTGGTTACCTGCCACGAGTCATTGTACCTCTCATTCTGCAACTTTTTCCCAACTTTCAGCAGTTTTGCATTTTGAATTCCCAGGTCTACTCTTAGGCACTCCCGGGGTATTATAATATCTCTCCCTTGAAAACATTCATCCTCGAATGTTGGAAACAAGTAGAAAACATAAACATACAATTTACCATAGACAAAACTAATCATTTTAACTGAAACTGATGAAATGACTACCTTTGATTTAAAACACAGCTGAAATGAATACACCAATCATACACACATCCACATACATAAAAGAAACTTGTGCACATAATTTAATCATGTAGACTAAATAGAGTCTGAGTGCAAAACTGATAACTCAAGCTGAAGCTAAGCCGGTGGAGAAAAAATGTGGCTATCTAGACATCATATCCGCTTCGGCTTCCCACGTAGCTCCTTCAACATGCTGATTTCTCCATAATACTTTAACTGAAGCTACTTCTTTGTTCCTTATCTTACGGACTTGACAATCTAATATTTCAACGGGTACTTCTTCATAACTGAGCCTGTCTTTTACACCAATGCTGTCCACCGGTACTACTAAAGCTAGATCACCCAAACACTTTTTCAAAAGTGACACATGAAACATAAGATGAACTGAAGATAACTCCGATGGAAAGTCCAACTCATACGCCACCTTACCAACTCTCCCCACAACTCAGTAGGGACCAACATAGCGGGGATTGAGTTTCCCTTTTTTTTTAACGGCATGACTCCCTTCATGGGAGATACCTTCAGAAATACCCAATCATCCACCTCAAACTCCAAATCTCTTCTCCTCACATCAGCGTATGATTTCTGAAGACTTTGAGCGCTCTTCAGCCTGTCCCTTATCAACTGAATCTTTACCATGACCTCATGAACCAAATAAGGTCCTATCATGGATGCCTCACCAACCTCAAACCATCCAATGGGCGATCTACACCTCCGCTCGTAAAGAAACTCGAACGGTGCCATTTGGATATTGGAGTGATAGCTGTTATATTAAGCAAACTCGATTAAAGGCAAGTGATCATCCCAACTACCTTTAAAGTCCATCACACAAGCTCTCAACATATCCCCGAGAGTTTGAATTGTTCGCTCTACCTGGCCATCCGTTTGCGTATGGAATGCTATGCTGAGCTTAACTTGAGTCCCAAGACCTTTTTGGAAAGACGGCCAAAATTGAGAGGTAAACTAAGTACCTCGATCTGAAATTATAGACAAGAGCACTCCATGAAGTCGAACCATCTCCCGAATATACAATTTGGCATAATCCTCCGCTGAATCTGTGGTTTTGACCGGTAGGAAGTGTGCGGCCTTGGTCAACCTATCTACCACCACTCAAATGGAGTCATATTGTTGGCGAGTACGAGGTAGACCGGTAATGAAATTCATATTAATCTCTTCACACTTCCATGTGCGAATGCTAATACCCTGAAGTACGCCTCCCGCCCTTTGATGCTCGACTTTCACTTGCTGACAGTTTGGACATTTGGCTACAAACTCTGCAATATCCTTCTTCATACCATCCCACCAATAGATTTCTCGCAAGTCCTGATACATCTTCATGGATCCCCGATGGATAGAGTATCTAGTACCGTGTGCCTCATGCAATATCCGAACTCTCAAATTATCAACGTCCAGAATACATAGCCGACCCTGGTATCGTAGAACACCATCTACCCCTTGGGAAAAAACTTCCACCTTTTGACTCCGCATCGCTTCCTTCAGCTTTCTCAAAATTGGATCTCATCTTTCTTAGATTTGACATCAACCACCAAGGACGATTCTGACCCATTCTACACAACAATGCCACCATTGGTCGAGTCAATCAATCTAACTCCCAACCTTGCAAGTCGGTGGACATCTTTCACCAACTCCTTCTTTCCCTCATCCACGTGGGACACACTCTCCATAGAGAGCCTACTAAGTGCATCCGCCACCACATTAGCCTTGCCCGAGTGGTAAAGGACACTCATGTCATAGTCCTGTAGTAACTCCAACCACCTCCTTTGCCGAAGATTAAGATCCTTCTGTGTGAGCACATATTTCAAGCTCTTGTGATCCATGAACACGTCCACATGGACCCCATACAAGTAATGCCGCCATATCTTCAATGAAAACACCACCGGGGCCAACTCAAGATCATGAGTCCGGTAATTCTTTTCATGAACTTTCAACTGTCTTGAGGCATATGCTATCACTTTTCCATGTTGCATCAACACACACCCGAGTTTGACTCGCGAAGCATCACAATACACTACAAATCCATCCGTACCCACGGGTAGAGTCAACACTGGTGCTGAAGTGAGTCGGGTCTTCAATTCGTTGAAGCTTTTCTCACAAGACTCCAACCATTGAAACTTCACCTTCTTTTGAGTCAATTTAGTCAATGGTGCGGAAATAGAAGAAAAACCCTCCACAAATCTCCGGTAATAACCCGCTAAGACCAAAAAGCTCTTGATATCTGATGGGTTCACCGGTCTGGGCCAATTTTTTACCGCCTCAATCTTTTGAGAGTCTATTGTTATGCCCTCACCTGATACCACATGACCTAGAAATGCCACCGAGTCCAACCAAAACTCACATTTGCTGAACTTTGCATACAACTGACGATCCTTGAGGGTCTGACGCACTATTCTCAAGTGAGCGACATGCTCCTCCTCGCTCCGAGAGTATATAAGGATGTCATCAATAAAAACAATCACGAACATGTCCAAATATGCCTTGAACACCCTATTCATTAGATCCATTAAAGTTGCAGGGGCATTGGTTAGTCCAAAAGACATAACAACAAATTCGTAGTGACCATACCGAGTTTTGAAAGAGATTTTCGGGATGTCACTCTCCCGAAACCTGATCTGGTGATATCCAGATCTGAGATCAATCTTGGAGAAACACTTGGCACTCTGAAGCTGGTAAAAAAAATCATCGATCCTGGGTAAAGGATACCTGTTCGGGACGGTGACCTTGTTCAACTGCCGATAATCAATGCATATCCAAAGCGAACCATCCTTCTTCCAGACAAATAACACTGGTGCACCCCATGGAGACTTACTCGGCCTAATAAAGCCCTTATCTAATAGGTCCTTCAACTGATCCTTCAACTCTTTTAGCTCAGCTGAAGCCATTTTGTAAGAAGGAATGATATAGGCTGCGTGTTGGGAAGAAGATCTATACCAAAATGAATCTCCTGCTCGGGAGGGACACTTGGCAAATCATCAGGAAAGACCTCTAGATACTCATGTACTATGGGTACGGACTGGATAGTTGGGGTCTAGGACTCCACGTCCTTAACCCTAACTAGATGGTTCAAACAACCCTTAGAAATCATCTTTCTAGCCTTAAGGTAGGAAATAAATCGACCTACAGGCACAACTAAACTACCCTCCCATTCTAAGACAGGCTCACCTGGTAATCTAAACTCAACTGACCGGGTCCTACAATTAATTGAAGCATAACATGTGAATAGGCAATCCATGTCAAGAATAACATCAAAATTGGTCATGGCTAACTCTATCAAGTCTGCTGAGGTGACCTTATGAAGAACTAAGATCGGGCAATCTATGTACACCCGTCTAGCTATAATTGAGTCACCTACTAGAGTAGAAACTGAGAAGGGTTCTGACAAAGCATCAGGACTGACTCTGAAGCTACTGGCCACTTAAGGTGTCACAAAAGATAAGGTAGCCTCTGGATGTAACAAAGAATATACATCAACATAAAAGAATCTCAATATACTAGTGACTACATCTAGTGAGGCCTTCTTCTCTTGACGACTGGCTAAGGCATAGAATCTTTTCTGGCACTGCCCGCCAGCTGAGCTAGTAGATGCCCCCTGATGCTGCACGTGGAGGTGGGGCTGTTGAACTAGAAGCTGGGCCTCAGCCCCCAACCTGATCCTGTCTCGCAGCGGGACAATCTCTGAGCATATGTCTAGGCTACCCACATCCAAAACAAGCGCCTGACCCTGCAAAACACTTGCCTGTGTGTCCTCAGCCGCACCTGCGACAAGCTTGAATGCTGGAATCTGCAGGTCTACTGCTCTGACCCCTCAAGCCTGATGCTTTCCCCCTTTGATCATGTCTACACCTGGATGGCACACTCAATTCCAAGGATGCCAGGGCAGATGACCTCTGGGGAGTCTGCTGTCGGTGTCCACCACCGGACCTCTGCTAAGAGAACCTTTGATCCCCGGTCCTGGCCCTCTTGGCCTCCATCTCCCTCGAATGTGCTGCCTCTATCTACTGAGCGTATAGCAAAATGTGAGGTAAATTCATGTCCTAATGTAGCGTAGCTGTCCTGCAGTCCTTGTCTAAATATCCTGCTATACCATGCACAAATCTGCTCACCCGCGCCCACTGGTTGGCCACTTACTCCGTGGCGTACTTAGATAGGCGGGTGAACTCAAGGATGTACTCCTGAATAGTCATCCTTCCTTGTTTTAGATTCACAAACTCAGCTGCTTTCAACTCCCTCATTTCTCGAGGGAAGAACCGATCTAGAAATGCAACCTAAAACTCCTCCCATGTGATCAGACATGCTCCTGGGACCCTGTTGTCCTTTCACTGGTGGAATCGAATATGCGCAACCCCCTTCATCTTGTAGGAGGCCAACTTTACGCACTCAACACTACTCACCCCTATAACATGGGTGTTCTTGACAATCTCATCAATGAAATCATGTGGGTCCTCATCTACCTTGGACCCCAGAAATTTTGGCGGGTTCATCCTCAAGAAGTCCCTAACTCGAGCCGCCGCCGCATTGCCATTTTATGGAACATGCGCAACGGCCTGCTGATTGACCTGAGCAGTCAAGGCATGTGCAAGCATTTGAATGGCAACTCGAAACTTAGCATGAGCGGCTGGCTACGGTGACTTAGGCTCCTGAACTGGTGGGGCTGGCTGATGCTCATGACCGTTTCCGTCCTCGTGGCCTACACCACCTCCATTCCTCTTTCCATTCACTCTTCGAGATCCCATGATTCTGCAATTGCGAATAGAACAAATTAGAAGGATAGAAAGGCTTCTCATCGCACGACATAGATCATGAAAGAAGGGAACATTTCCTAAAACATCTAGTAGCCTCTTCGTCATAAGTGTGGCATACTTCACACCCATGAAAAAGACTCTACCTAATGCAGATTTCAGACTCCCTAGGACACATCAAACCTATGGCTCTGATACCAAGTTTTTCATGACTTGAGAGTAGACCCGGATCATAGACACGGGACAAAGGACCTCGAGAGAGCCCAAGTTGACCCATGGCATAAGCATTCAACTAACTCATTTAATTAACATGAAGAGAGCATAATTATAAACTCATCGGAAGTCTCATACAATGGCATATCAGAATAACATCTGAAGCTAACGCATATATAAGTCTGAAAAGCCTCTAGTCTAGAGGAGTAGATGGGACAAAACCCCCAACTAACTCAACAATACGGAAACTGAAATATGACATGGAGCTGAAAGACTAGTCTTGGAAATATGAGGACTCACCAATCACGCAGGTGCTAACTCTGATAAGCGTCTACGAGGGGGGCTTAACCTGAGAACCCGATCCTACATCATGAAATGATGCAGCATAGAAAGTATGTGATCAGTACGTGGAATGTACCGAGTATGCAAGGTAAGTAAAAACTGCTCTAGCGAAGTAAATCATTTAAAACATTTCATACCATATCATAAGCTTTCAAGTATAAGTAGAAGGGCTACATGCATTCATTTTGAAATCGAAATCTTATTATGACATGAACATGCTTAGCTTTACAACATCATGACTGACTCGAACGACTCAAACCTGAACATGACATTTATATCAAAAGCTAAACATTGAGTCAAACCTTACTTTTAGAACATGCCTGCATAAGGTAATTATCATGAGTGATGAATAAGCAAATCTGAACGATATAGATAGTGGGAGACTCGTCACTTAACCGACATACCACAATAGAGCTTACGTGATCTCAACTCTCACACTCAAATGGGTAGAGCCATCCATAACCTTGCCAGGGCGATGGACAATACCATGATATCTATATCAAGCTTAAGGGACAGTAGGGACGGGGATAGCTCACAAGGGAGGTCCCAATTATATAATAGTATCAACCTACGTTGGCGTGTAGTTCTGGGGCATATGGTGATATACCCTTAACCTGCTCGGTGCTAGACTCTTCTCCCAAAAACATGTAATGCTCTACATCGTATATAATGAAGCTCAACATCGTCTATTGGTGAAGCTCAACATCGTCTAATGACGAAGCTCAACATTGTCTATTGACAAAACTCATTAATGAAATCATGCATATACTCGACATCATATGAAAATGATGCTCAACATTGTCCTTTGACAAAGCTCAATGATGACACACATCTCAATTATGAATTCATGCATATGAGAAGCTTTATTTCAAAACATACCACAAGCTCAAGTATAAATGGGAGCATCTACTTCCAATCATATGGTAAGATACATGTAGAAATATTTAACTCAACATACCACAAGCTAGAATTTATGAAAAATCGGGAAAAAACTTCACTTCGAACAATGTGATAAGCTTATGTCGGGAAAATCATCACTTTAAATCAACATGTGGGCATAGCCCAAAGCTTTATCATACTAGGATCTACTCATTTCATTTTGAAAACAACATCAAGATCATGGGTAGCTTTAGAAACATGCTTTTCATCATCAAATCTCAACATCATCATGCATTCATCATCATTCACTACTTTTATGAACTTCTCATCTATGGGCATTTTAGATTCAAGATTTGGAAAACAATTTGTGTATTGAAAATAATTTAGAATCTTCCCAAGCTTTACAATCCATTAATATAAATGCAATCTAATCATACCCATGTATAAAAATTGAAGAATCGTGCAATTGGGTAGAAACCCCATACTTGATCATAGGCAATTCATCATGTTTTGATAGAAATTGAGCATGAGTGTGGAAGGAAGCACCCACTCATAGCCGTACATACCGGGGATTAGCGGGTTCTAACACTCTCCAATTTCCCAAGGTAAGATCCCAATGGAAACCTTGAAATTTGGCCTTGAATCACCTCTTCACTCCTTCAAACTTGCATGCATGGGAAGAATAACTTAGAGTAGGCTTTTCCCATCTCAAAACCCCTCAAGAAGAGCCTTAAACGACGTAGTATAGGCCCCTAGAACTTGAGAAATGACAGAAATAACCTTACTGAATTCGCAGAAAATTGATCACTGGGCCAAACAATGGATGACCCAATGGGTCGTTGGAGGATACCACGACCCGTGGTATCTGTCCGTGCTAAGCACTGTCCCAGCCTTCTCTCGAATTCATACCACGAGTAGATGGGACGACTCATCCTTAGATACCACGAGTCGTTCCTTCGATCATTGTCTTCTCCTTTGAATTTCTGAATTCCTTCACAATGAGCCTCTCCATGGAACGTTGTATCCTACAATGGGTCGTGGTTTCCATCCGTCATTTCCACTAGAGATTTGGGTTCCCTTACCACGACTCCTCACAACAGATCGTTGTAAGCCACGACCGGTCGTTGGATGACCCGTTATACTCCCCAACTGCTAAGTCCATCTCTTACCATGACCATTAATGATGACTCGTTGTTTCTTATAACGAGTCGTTACATCAACCGTTGCTTCCACTGCCACTTGAACACCTGGACCCACGACTGCCAACAAAGGCTCGTGGTTACTTACCACGAGTCTTTGTACCTCTCATTCTGCAACTTTTCCCCAACTTTCTGCAGTTTTTGATTTTAAATTCCCGAGTCTACTCTTAAGCACTATCGGGGTATTGCAAGTTTAAAAGTTAACTTTATAACTATAGAGATTAAACCTTACTACCTTTTAGAAAGAGATTTAACCGAAGTACCTTTTTATACAATTCAACCAACAAACTCTTATTAGGTTATGACTCACAAACAAAAAAAAATTAATCCAACAACTCAAAAGAATTAAAGCAGCCTCTTATTTAGAATAGGTTTTTTCATTGATAGTTTCGAGATAGATCAATAATGATATTTTATATAAGAGGAGGGATAGTCAAATTTACCTTATGAAGCATATGGAATTTGATTAAGGAATTTAACTATATTTGGACTAAACTTTCTTATTTATTTTGACCTCATACATCATCTTCTATTTTCATAATTTTTTTCATATATGCAAGTGCAGCAGTATTTTCAAGTTTTGAAATTTTTCTTTACTCTATTCTTTGAGCCACACCTTCAATCTATAAATTCAATTTTCTGGATTTTTTTTGCATTTAGAATCTATTTTATAGTCGTTGATCAGCAATCCTCTTCAAATGACCTAGTTTTACCATGTCTCTATAATATTTCAGCAACCTTGTTGACAACATAATCAAGAGGCATACTATTGAGCTGAGAGTGTCATAAACTATAGAGCTACATGTGTTAGGAAGAGTAATGTGAGCTAAGTAGAGGTGATTTTAGGATTCCTACAATATGGGTTCAACACTAAAAATAAAAAGAAAGAAAAAAAACGTATTAAGTGGGATTTGATTCCAAATACTCAAAGTAAATAACTTACCTTCAATCAAGTGAACAATCTAGCCTTATTGTAGCATGTGTGCCAACATATAATATTATACCAATTTTAAAAAATATATACATAAAATATCGAGTTTTACAGAGAGACCACGTGTTTACGTACCCCATTTTTGTACATAAAATCGCCCCTGGAGCTAAGGCAAATAATATGAAGTTTTGATGATAAATGAATGTAGAAAAATATAACTAACATATGAAAGAATCAAGTTCTTCATAGGTCCCAATAAGGTATTGGCTGTATTCATGACAAAGTACTACAAGAGAACTAGTTTCTTTCCATGTCTACAACAAAGAGCTGCAATTAAGAGTGCATCACAAGCCGTGAATGAAGAAGGTCCTTCATAGTGGTATAGAGGAGATTTTGAGTCACTCCCAAATCTAGGGAGGTGCGACCAACATCCGGTGCCTCACTTGACCGAACTAGCCACTGAAACTCATACAACCTGTGTAGTGATTGGGTCAACAAGGCTGCCATGATAATGCGAATATAGTATAAAGGTAACTAAAATTGACAAGATCACAATATAAATATATTTTAAATAGCCGACAATTCAAAACACATATGTACAAGGCTAACAAAACCATATAGTACCTCAGTTACTAACAATAAGCCAAAAAGGTGATAAATTGTAACAATTAAATTAAAGGCCGACAAGGCCATAAAAGACATGTTGAAAACTCATAACAAGTGTCTTCAAGAATTTAAGAGTGTCTAACTGTCATATGGTTAGGCTAGGCTTCGACCTACACATCTGTTCTTTACATACTTAAAATAAAGATAGACCTCTAAATCTTCAGCTCCAGGAAGAATGGAGATTAATATAACACCTGAACTTTGTAGCTCCTATTGGAGAGGTTTATTTGGGTCTCTTTTTGGATCTGCAAGAAAAAATAGTGTTTTCTTGGGACATCAGTATGAAAGAAGGTACTGGTATGTAAGGCATGAATGATATATGAGTAAGTTGCAAACATTAAATTAGAACAAGATACAATATTAAACCTGAAAACTATAATCTATAGGACTTGTTGAACTTCTTATTTTTATTTTTAATTTTTTTAGTGCACAACACAAGCTGTAACATTATAGCGCCTCGCTGCACCCTGTCTCTCTCTCTCTCTCTCTCTGTCGCTATATATATGTGTGTGTGTGTGTATATACATATGTATAT
>JACEIK010003973.1:17753-32650 GCA_018107945.1 Datura stramonium
GGAGAATCATCACACCCTTCTCCCCTATTATAATATATATACACACACTAATTCTACTACCCCAACCATCAAGAACACACCAAGTAGTAGCTAAATGCATTCGAGGCAGACTGTTCATATTAATGTCAATTAAATGGTGTATTGTCACACCCTTCTTCTCCTTTTCAACACCACACACACATAAGCCAACCTTACTGCTCCAATCACATGAAACAAGAAAAATAGACCCTATACAATAGCAACATATTAAATTCACGGCTTTCAATCACTATCCTGTGTGTTCTTAACAACAATACAACGAGAATTCTCCACCCAAATTTTTATTAAAAATGGGAAAAAATGGGCAGTAACTCTTACCTTATTGGTGAAAGTATTTTACTTACTTTTTTTTGGAGTCTTCAAGAGCTTGAGCACTATATACACCAAAAAAAGAAGAGAAAACCTCTTATAGTTTAAGATAAAGTGGGGCGACAGTTTGTAGGGGAAGGGCTGCCCTAGCTATCAAATTTATACCACATGAATTCCTTCTTCTAATAGAATAATAAGACCTAAATTACAAGTGTTTTTACTTACCTTGAATTCGAAGAAGGATGAAATCACTCAATAACCCTAGGGGAATAGGTAGGCGACTGTTTGAGACTTAAGAGTGGAGAGAGAGCTTTTGATTTTCTGATTTGTGACTAAGTGTAGAATGAATGAAAATTAGGTAACTTTGGCCATTAAAAGATTTCCTTCGGCACCCCATGACTTGACCCACTTTGGACCAGATTTGGTCTAAAGGTTTGGGCCAACATAGGTCATATCATTGGGCTGCCTTGGTGCCTTATATTGGCCTCAAATTTGGTTGAAATTAGTAGTTGTATTGTGCTTCACTTGGACCACAAAATTGGTAAAGTATGTTGATGCATTTTGTTCTCCTTGGGTCCATAATTTGGTTGAGTAGGTGATGCACTTACTTAGCCCTTTAAGCACCTCAAAAGTCCAAGTAGATGATGCACTTACTTGGTCTTGATTTATGTCCTTTTTGGGCCTAATTTGTTTGGACTTATTTTAGACAAATTTGGGCCACAATATTGGGCTAACCTCTAAGCTTTATTTGGGCCATTATTAGGTCCAATAATTCATATAGGTGTTGCACCAAATTGGTTGTCACGAACCGAGTCTACACCCTGGATGCGACATGGTGTCTAGAGCCACAAGTGATCCCAATCTAACCCATGACATAGAATAATTCTAAAATACTACAACTTAATAAATTCAAAGCGGAAGCTATCTGAAAATAAACTATTCTCTTATGTAAAAGATAATAGCTGATAAAAAGCTGAAGTTTTGGAACAACACTGGAATACAATGCTGAAACTAATACAGTCTGTATGAAAGCCTTCTAAAACTGATGAGATACTGGGACAAGCCCCCAACTAACTCTAAAGTTTGAAAACTAAAAATGACAAACAACTTAAATAAAGATACTCCGATCCTCAGAAGATGAGGACTTACTATTGTCAGTCTGCTGAATAACATAAGGAAGAAGATCTAGCTGTGATGTTGAGTCTGGGTACCTGAGCCTATATCATGAAACAACATAGCAAAGAGAATATGCGGTTAGTACTTTGAATGTACTGAGCATGTGAAATATGCAACTGAAAATATAGGCATGCTAGTAAAATCTTAAGATGTAGCTGAGCTGACATGCAATTGCCTATCTGAATGCATAAATACTGAAAGTGACATGAAACTCTAAAAATACTGTAAGTGCTTGTAAATCTAGTTTTGGGGTCATGCACATATACTGAAGTCTGAAAACTGAAACTAAACTGAAGATTGTGACTGTATTGTGGGAGAGTCTATTAACTGACATATAACCACGTGAGCTAGACGTGGAGTTCGATATATACGCCCCATCGATAGGACCCAATACACCTTGTCGGGGCATAAAGGCATGGATGTGTGATCACTAAACTGAGGCCCATGTAGGCTAATGACCTACGGTGGCACATTGTTCTGAAAACGTAGATGCGTTGAACTCCAACCCACACGGTGCTAAGTACTACTCCCAACTGAAGACATAACTATATATAACTATGTTGATAACTCGAAGTATGATGTCCTAAGACTAGGTCAGAACTACTTATATGGAAGTGTTTTGAGAGTCTAAAGGACATGATAAATTGATAATACTATTATTTTTTATAAGACTATATATACGGAGATTTCTGACAATACTGCTAATACAGAGTATACTGAGATTGCTGAAAATACTGTCATGCATGGATGCATTATTCTTTGAGAAACTCATGTGTACTTGGAAAATAATGATAAATTAAGATAATGCTAACTTCTAAGTAAATTCTCTAAAAAACATGTAGAAATCAAAATCATGTGAAGCTACTATGCAAGCTTAAAATAACCTAATAATAATTCTAATCATGAAAACATGAAAACACAGGGGAGATAGGAAAATTTAACAATTAGAAAAAAAAACCCTAAATCATGATTTCTAAAGAAAATTACAAAGCTAGGTTTTTGAAAATCTTTGGACATAAGGACAGAAGAAGACCCTTGCTGAAGTTCCACATACCTGGAGAAAAAGAACACTAGGATAGAGCTTGAATTCCTGAAGCTTGAAGAAGAACCCTAACTTGGCTTTGAGAGAGACCTTGAACTTTTATAGTTGTTCTTGAGAGTTTAGGAGAGAATGAGAGGAGAATGTCAACTAATTCCCCTCTAAAATATTCCAATACGACATAGTTTAGGAATTAAAAGCATAAAAAATTACTAAGACGCCCTTAAGAAAACAACTTGAACAACTGATTGCCAAGTCTCACGAGTCGTACTATGACTAGTAGGATAGTACCACGACTCATACTAAGTCTTGTCTACTGAACCTTCCTTGGACAATTCTCTAAACCCCCTTCCTATGCCTCTTTAGTATGGTTCGTACCTTGGTGGTACAAATCATAACTTCCTTCTGTGGTAGCATGAGAAATCTGGATACTTCTCTGAAGCTCATCTCACGACCCTTCAGTATGATTCATATCATAGTGTTACAATTCATAGTAGGCCTTCGTGGTTTCCTGGACAAAATTTCTGCTGCTCCTCTAAACTTCATGCTACAGGTCCTGGTACAACTTGTACCTCCAAGTCACGAGTCATACTGAGACTTGTACTGAGGGAATGGTTCCATTCTTCTGCAGGTTCAAACTCCAAATCTAGGGTCTAGTCTTAGGGACTTTTGGGTTATTACATTAGTCCTCTTAACTTGGCACGTTTATCTCAAGTAGGTGATGCACCTACATGTCGCTTACTTTGAGAAAGAACCTCACTTATTTTATCCCTTTTCCCTAACCTCCGTCCTTAGACTTTAATGTAACACTTATACACACTTGGCCATTTCAAACTCTAGGCCAAGTACCACTTTACTATCCCAAGCTTAAGTACTTTCATGGATGTTAACTTAATCATATGTAAGTTGGATAAAATAACTTTTATAGGGTGTTACATCTTTCCCCACTAGGATCATTGGTCCCTGAGTGAGGGAAATGTCCATAAAACTTAAATCGTTAGGATCTTCTCAAAATTTTAACAGAGTTTTCTTCATAATTTGGACTATCCAAAAATCTAAAACTTAGCAAAATCTAACCTATTTGCTTCACAAGAAGATGCATAATATCAAGATGAGCATAGCATCTGAAATAGTCACATCAATTTGTCATCTAAAATACACAATTCCAATAAAGTGCTCACATTACTTTCTTGGCTCTTGAACCCATTCTTCTTCTATTTTGAATTTTACCCTTTATCTCAAAAACAAGTGAGGATATTTATCTTTCATCTCTTCTTCAGCTTCCCATCTCATTCTTCCCCATTATTGTTCCTCCGAAGCACTTTCATGGAGGCTATCTATTTAGTTCTCAGCTTTTGAAATTGACGATCAAGAATAGCGATAGGAACTTCTTTTTAAGATAAATATTCTATAATTTGAACATCCTCTATGGGAGTAATACGAGAGGGATCTCCTGTATACTTTTGTAAAATGGATATATGAAAGACTGGGTGAATTGTTTATGATTTTGAAAGCAAGTTTAACACGTATATTGCTTGGCCTATCCTTTGGAGGATTCTGTATGGAAGGATGTACCTTGGACTAAGCTTACCTGTCTTACTAAATTTCATAACGCCTTTCATCAACAAAATTTTTAAGAACACCCAATCATAAAGACTAAACTTTAACTCCTGGCATCACACATTTGAATATGACTTATGCCTTCTTTGGGTTACTAGTAATCGTTATCGTATCAACTTCACTTTTTCTTTGGCTTGAATAGCTTCTCCTGACATCAAACTAACCAATCAAAGATCTACACTTCCGCCCATATATATCCTCATAAGGAGCCATTTGAATATTGGCGTGTAGCTGTTATTGTATGCAAACTTGGTAAGGGGTAAATGATTGTCCCAACTTCCTATAAAGTCCAACACACACACCTATTACATTTATTTGAGCATATGAATAATGCATTCAGTCTGACCATCACTCTGTGGATGAAACATTGTACTGAGGTTCACTTGATTACCTAAACCTTGATGGAAAGACCTCCAGAAGTGTGCAGTAAATTGAGCACTCCTATTTTGAGATAATAAAAATAGGTATGCCATGAAGTCACACTATCACTTTTATATATAACTTAGTGTAATCTTCGACTTTATAAGTAGTTCTGATAGGTAGAAAGTGAGTGAAGTTTGTAAGACTATCTCCTATCACCTATATAGAGTCATACTTTCGGCTAGTGTGAGGCAAACTTGTAATAAAATTCATATTAATCACTTTCCATTTTCACATTATAATCTCTATGGTTTGGGTTAATCCTCCAGGTTTATTGTGCTTTATCTTTACTTATTGACAATTTGGGCATTGAGTCACAAAATCTGCAATATCTCTTTTCATGTTATTCTATCAATAGATCTCTTTGAGGTCGTGCTACATATTTGTAGCTCCCGAGTGAACTGAATATCGAGAGTGATGAACTCCTATTATAATTTTTTTTCAGAGTCTCCTACATCTGGCACACATAGCTGATCTCAATACCTAAGAACTCCATCTTCTCTAAGCCCCAATATAGTCTTCTTTTTTTGTGGAATTCCATTTTTTAATTACTAATTCCAGATTATCATATTGAGCTCCTTTACTTATGATATAAGTGATGATTCTACTGTATTTTAAATGACAACTCCTCTGTCATTTGAATCTAAGAGACTGATGTGTTGTGGGTTTACAACACTTTCAACACTTAAAACTGAGGAAACTAGCATAGACATAGGTGTGTTTTTATATGGATATGAGGCACTTTTACTTTATTTTTAGGAAAAATAGATGTTGGAGCAGAATTGTGCAAAAAATGGAGAAAAATGCAGAAAAGTGGCTAAGTACCGACCTCAGTACGAGTCGTACCATCTTGGTACGATCCGTATTGAGAGTCGTGGAAAGGTCCAGGACCAAAGTGTGAGGCAAATGCAGCTTATGGCTCATGGTACGAGCTGTACCATCCTAGTACGAATTGTACCATAGCAATCATATAAAATTCAAGAAGGTTTGCACAAGCCAAGTATCCTGGTACGGGTAGCAACCACAAATCGTGAGATATACCTAAGGCCCATACCAAGGAGTCGTGGAAAAGTATAGAATAAGAGAATACTGGCAGATCTCAAGGTATGAGAAAGAGTCACGGGCTGTGGAACTAAGGTATGAGTCATACCAAGCCATTCGTGAAAGTTAACAGAGAGTGCCAGGAGTTGCAAGTTTAAACCACGAGGAGATTGTACGACTCATAGGTTCATGGTACGAGTCATATCAGATTCCAACACTTAGCTGATTTAGCGGATGCCATCCAATGTACGAGTCAATGTACGATCCTGTTAGGGGTCGTAGGTGATGTCGGTGGTAGTTTTTAGCAGTTTCCCTATTTACTTAGGAGAAGGTTCCAAATATTTGTATAAATACTTTTTAGTTTATTTCCAGTAGAGAGAGTCGCAGAGTTGAGTTTTTTACACGAAACATATTGAGAGACAAAGTTGTTGTTAACTTTTAATTCAAGTCTTGGAGATTTTCTTGCTTTGATTTCTTCATTGTTCTTGAATTATTCTTCATTAATTCTTGCAATAATCAAGCAACTTTTCTTTCAATCATCTTTGTAAGTATTAAATTATGTGTTTATCTATGAATGCTAATAATTATCTTACAATCATGAGAGGATAAAACTTCCATTACTAGGGTTGTGGGAACCATGGTGAATTAATAAACTAGGGTTACACAAAGTGATTCTAAACCAATGCTAAACACATGTATTGTTTCTCTTCATCTTTAAGATTTCTTAACAAAGCGCAATGTTAAGACTTGCTAGAATTCTTTACTTGCTTGAATATAGAGAAGTAGAGATTAGGAAAAGAGAATTACAACAAAGCATTGATCTTTATGGGTCGTTGTATGATTTAAGTTGCGGTCGCAGGATAGTTAATTTGGAATAAATTGATAAGGATTGAATTGCAATTGCTCATGAGACCTAACCCGGTGATTGAGTATAGTCATCCAATAGGGACGAACCAGTCGTTTGGATGAACCTTAGTTATCAGTTCTACAAATAAGCATTGGGATAGATCACAAGTGTAAAGCCCGAAGTAGTTATGAACCCATGGGAAACACTTACCCTAGTTAATTGCAAAATCTTGGTAAACAACAATCAATTCTCACTACCGTCACATGCTTACTTTTATGACCCCCCTTTTTTGGAGATAACATACTTAAAAGCTTAAATAACCGCATTATTCTATATCTTAACCATATTTCCTCTGGGATCGATCCCAACCTTTGTTAGGTTAAATATTGACAATGTCCACGTCATACTTTTATAGGAGTGTGATTTGAGAATATCAAAAAAATGGTGCCGTTGCTGGGGAATGCGACTTAGGATTAGAGGAATTGTTGTGTTTAACTTTTAGTTGTTATTTCCTCATTTACGTTTTTCTTTGTTTTGTGATTTATTCAGGCTACAGAAGGGAATTCCTATCTGAAGAACCACCTGTATGAACACCCAGTTAGAAGATAAGCGGCTGCTAGTGTCCATGGGAGATATGATGAGTATTGATATACTAGCAGTCGTACTGATGAAATATGAGAGATATGAAGTACCGAGGTAAATGGAATTGGTAAATTCCCTAAAGGGAATGGGGTCATATAACTTCAGGCCAAAGAAGTTAGACATTGACTTGAAGAAATGTGCAACTCCCCCAGCAAAACCATCAGTGGAGATACCACCAGTTATGGAGCTTAAGGCATTACCTCCCTATCTAAAATATGCATTTGTAGGAGAAAACAATAACTTGCCAGTAATTATTACAACAGACCTGACATACTGGCAAGTGGAAGCCCTGGTCACAGTATTGAAAGAGCACAAAAAGGAAATCGGATGGATCATTGCAGACATCATTGGGATCCCTCCAGGCATATGCACCCACAAAATCCAGCTTGAGCTGAATTATATACCAAGCATAGAGCATCAGCGACGACTAAACCCACCTATGCAAGAGGTGGTGAAGTAAGAGATTATCAAGTGGCTAGACACTGGTGTAGCTTACCTCATCGAGGATAGCAAGCGGGTAAGTCTGGTACAATATATGCCAAAGAAAGGTGGGATAACAGTGGTACCCAATGATAAAATAAGCTGATACCGACAAAACCAGTCATAGGTTGGCATGTGTGCATGGATTATCGAAAACTCAACCACTAGACCTAGAAGGACCATTTTCCAATGCAATTCATGGATCAGATGCTTGATAGGTTGGTAGGTAGGGGCTAAACTATTTTCTTGATGGATATTCAGGGTATAATCAGATCTCTATAGCCCCAGAAGACCAAGAGAATACCACTTTCACTTGCCCGTATGGAACATTTGCTTTAGTAGAATACCCTTTGTGTTGTGTAATGCACCAGCCACATTCTAGTGATGTATTATATCGATCTTCTCAAATATGGTAGAGGACACCATCAAGGTATTTATGGATGATTTCTCAGTTGTGGGTGAGCTGTTTGAATCCTTCCTTAAGCACTTGAGCAAAGTGTTGAACAGATGTGAAGAAATGAATCTGATGTTAAATTGGGAGAAACGTCACTTCATGGTCAAAGAAGGGATAGTGCTGGGTCACAGAATCTCAGGAAAGAGGATAGAGGTGGACAAGGTGAAAATTGAAGTAATAGCTGTATTGCCACCACATATCTTCGTAAAAGGGGTCAACAACTTTTTAGGGCATGTAGGATTCTATAGGAGGTTCATCAAAGACTTCTCAAAGATTGTACAACCATTATGCAAACTGCTTAAGAAGGAGGTGAAGTTCGTGTTTGATGAGGCATGTCTGAAGGCTTTTGAATTCCTAAAGGAGAGATTCACCACTGCTCCCATTATCATATATCTAGATTGGTCTCTCCTCTTCCAGATAATGTGTGATGCAAGTGGTATGGCCCTTGGTGCTGTCCTGGGCCAATGGAAAGCAAAGATTTTTCACCCCATCTATTATGCCAGCAAGACACTTAATGCAACTCAAAATAACTATATAGTCACTGAACAAGAACTACTAGCAGTGTAACACCCCAAAACTTTCCTAGACCAAACTTAAACTTTACATGAAAACCCAGAAGAACCAGAAAAATTTTCTCAGAATGACCTAGACAACGAGTCGTTGTCAGCTATAACGACCCATTGTTTGAGTCGTCGTCAGCACTGCAGGGAGTCTTCCCTGAACCAACGAGCCCAATAAAGGGTCATGGAAGAGACCAACAACCCGTCCTGTTCAGCCGTTAGGAGAAGTCTAAGAAGGAAGAAATTTATTTCAGTGGAAACGAAGGGCAACAATGACCTGTTGTTCCACACAATGAGTCATCGCTTCCATCGTGAGCCAAGTATAGAAAATATCAGTGGACATGAAGGGTGGTGACAACGACCCATTGGTCGGACCAACGAGTCATTGTGTCGCTCGTCGGTAGGAGTCCAAGCCCAAGTTCAAAAGTCCCTCTAATGACCATGAGAGGAACCAACGACCCGTTGGTTCATCCAACGAGTCGTTGTCCCCTCCCGTTGGTCAGTCCAAGTAATCTTAGATCTCAGGATCCGAGACCAACGACTAGACCCAACAAGTTATGGTGTCAACCAATGATTCATTGTGTGACTCGTTGGAACCCAGCGACAGTTTTTCTAGATTTTCTTTCAAGGGTATTTTTGTAACTTCCCATCTTTTTAATTTCTAAGCTATGTCGTTTAGGGTATTTTTAGGAGGGATTTTATAGGTATAGTCGACCCTCTCCCTCATTCCTTCTAAAGAACCAGATAGCAGAAGTATGATCTACACAGGCAGTTCTCTCAGAACAAGCTAGGGCTTTCAAGTTTCCTTCCCAGATTCTCCAGATTTCTTCCCAAGGATTCTTCACAAGGTATGTGGGAATTCAACAAGAGAATTGCTCTTCCCTTGTACCCCAAAACCCTTCTATAATTCCTTATCAGTCCTAGACTTGAATGTTAGAAATAGGGTTAACTTCAGTTAGATTATGAATATTCTAGCGGATTGTAATTCTTATGGATTCTTGCAATGTTTTCACTATTTACCAAGCATGTTGTTACTCTTTTCATGAAATACTGTTTTAGCCCTAGTTATATGAAATGTAGTAAATTTGGGTCTTGCCTAGTTGAATAGATACTATTGTTGGTTGACCCTGTTAGTTCTTGAATTTCTATGTCGTTACCATCATGTGAGTTCACAGTCAGTTTGCATGCTTGTCCAGTCTCAGTAAAAAATTAGCATTTTCAATATCTTTCAATAAGTAAGTTGATCAGTTTGACAACAATTAAATCTTGAGGAGTTCCGTTCAGTAATACTCCCTATTTTCAGTTATCAATTAGTCCTCTAGACGGTTACGACGCTTCTAGATAAGCAGCTCTGACCAGTCTTCCAGAAATCCTATTTTCTCCATTTCAACTAACGGGTATGATCTTTGGGCTTTCGAGGTATAACAGTATCTCCCCCTTGGGAACATTCATCCTTGAATGGTGAAAATCATACAGAATATCAGAGAAATGCAATCATCATACTCAAATACTGATCATATAAGACAAAAACTGACGGAATGACTGACTTCGATTTGAACTACATGACTGAACTGAATTCATGAATCACACATATGTACTTTTACATGATAGTAACTGGGGTACATGAACTGAACATGAAACTGAATAGAGTTCTAGGGCAAAATTTGATACCCCAAGCTGAAACTGAGCCGGAAGGGAATAGATATGGGTATCTAGCCATCATATCTGCCTCGGCTTCCCATGTAGCTTTCTCAACATGCTAATTCCTTCATAAAACCTTGACTGAAGCTACTTCCTTGTTCCTTAGCCTTTGAACATGACGATCCAATATCTCTACCAGAAAAACTAGGGTTGGATCCCCCAAACACTTCTTTAAGAGCGATACATGAAAAACAGGATGAAAGGAAGCTAATTCTGAGGGAAAATCCAATTCATATGCCACCTTGTCAACCCGTTTCACAATCCGATATGGGCCAATATAACGGGGATTGAGTTTTCCTTTATTTACAAATCTCATCACTCCCTTCATGGGAAACACCTTCAGAAACACCTAATCGTCGACTTCAAACTCAACTTATCTGATGAACTTTCTCCATGGCCTCATGGACTGAATCTGATCCTATCATCGCAGCTTCACCGACTTCAAACCAACCAATAGGCAATCCACATCTCCCCCCATAGAGAGCCTCAAACAGAGCCATCTAAATGTTGTAATGATAGCTGTTATTGTAAACGAACTCAATGAGAGGCAAATAATTATCCAAACTACCCTTGAAGTCAATCACACATGCTCTCAACATGCCCTCGAGAGTCTGAATTGTCGGCTTTGCTTGACCATCCATTTGCGGGTGAAATGTTGTACTGAGCTTGACCTGAGTACCAAGTCCCTTTTGAAACGATCTCCAAAATTGAGAGGTAAGTTGAGCACCTCTATCTGATATGATAGAAAAGTGCACTCCATGCAACCAAACTAGCCCTTGGATGAATAGTTTGGCATAACCCTCCGCTGAATCAGTAGTTTTTACCAGTAGAAAATAAGAGGCTTTGGTCAACCTATCCACGACCAACCGAATGGAGTCACACTTTCAACGAGTGCGAGGCAACCCTGTGATGAAGTCCATATTAATATCCTATCACTTCCAAGTAGGGATACTAATTTCTTGAAGCACACCTCCCGATATTTGATGCTCAACCTTCACTTGTTGACGAACACTTAGCCACAAATTCTGCAATGTCCTTCTTCATTCCATTCCACCAATAGACTTCCCGTAAGTCACGGTACATCTTGGTGGCACCTGGATGTATCAAATATCTGGAATCGTGAGCCTCGTGTGACTTCTGATCTCTTAAATCATCAACACCCGAAGCACACCAACTACCCCGATATCGAAGCACACCATCTCCCCCTTTGGAGACGACCTCTACCTTTTAATTGGGAATGACTTCCTTCATCTTCACCCAAATAAAATCCTCATCTTACCTAGATTTTACCTCAGTCACCAAGGATGATTCTAAGCCGTTCTGAACTATAACACCACCATCAGTCGAGTCAACAAGACAAACTCCTTCAATTCATGCTAGGAATTTTGAAGTCCCAAACCTCTGAGTGTCCACCCTTTATGCTTAAGATCATGCCCAATACGCAAAACGTTCCAATCCTCCTGAAACTCATTTGGAATCCGCCGGTCACAACCCAAATATGCAATTCAATCATAAAACCCATTTTGGACCGGTTAGAACCATCAAATTACCAATATAAGGTTGTTTTGATCGGAAGTCGACTGTGGTCACACTTAGCCTCCTCAAAGCTCATAATTTCAACCGAAGGTTCAAATCACTCTCGAATCACCTCGGGATCCATGCAACCTACCCAACTAAGTCATGAATCACTATACAGAACCAACAGAGCTTTTAGGACCCAAATTCGAGCTCATTAACTTGAAATGTTGACTTTGGTCAAATCCCTCAAATCTCAAACCCTCCAAAATCGAAAATCTCACCCAATCTCCATTAGATCATCTCAGAATTGGTGTCATCCACCTCCAAAAGTCATGAATAACAAAATAAAGATATGGAAAGGTTCAACCTAGGGGAAATGGATCAACAATCAAAATGACTATGCGGGTTGTTACACTTCCCGGCTCGGCTAATAACTGCACTTCCTGGACTTCTACATATCCGACACCTAAGGCAGGGATAGGGAGTTACCTTGAACATACTCCTCTCAACATCATCTCCATTACTCCATAGGGTTTAGAGTAAGAGAATCATGAGCACGAATCGTTTAAGAAATCTAAGCTGGGCATATACCTGACATAGCATGATCTTATGAGCTGATAGGGCAAATCTTAGGGGTTGTGTTCATAGAGCTGAGCGTGCTAAGAGACATAAGTTTACATACATAACGAGGGTCATGAAATGAAGCTAAATGGGTAATATTGGGATCACTAACTGACAGGGTTACCTGTCATCTTAAGGTTTTAACATAAGCATGAGTTGAGGGTAGCATCGAACGAAACATAAGGGAAACATCTAAAGGGGAATGGATGGACTACCCCCAGATACTATTTATAGAACTTCCTTGCTAGAAAACTCACGATCTGACTTGGACCTTCACTTACCATTTACCTACCTTCCACGAAATAAATCTCATATTAAAATGCACAAAGGGATCTTGTACCTCGTACAGTAGTTCTCAAAACTAGTAATCATGGTAGGTTCGATAAGAAGGCTTATAACATACCTGGGACTACATATGAGGCTGACTGCCACTTGCTCTTGGTAACCTGTCCTACTGGAATAGGCGATTTGCTGGAGCTGCTGATCCGGTGATTGGCGCACTAGTTCTACCCTTGCCTTGCTTGGCTGATGGGCAATTCCTGTGCATGTGTCAGGCCTCCCCAAATCCGTAACAAGTGTATAAACTGCTAAACACCATCTCATGGGTGTTTTACTACATTTTAGGCATGCTGACCGGCTAGATAGGGGTGCTAGAGGGGTGGCCGGGGCACGACTTTTCTGGCCATCTCGCTTGGCCGAAGGGCAATCCTTGTGTTTATGTATGGGCCGACCACAATAGGAGCATACATCTGAACCTGCCAAGCACTTTCTTAGGTGGTTCTTCCCACAACGCCGACAAACTAGGTAAGTAATGTCCCTCACCTAGGGCTTGTATCCCAAACTTAAGCTAAAGACCTCTGAGGGGGTTGAGAGAGACTCCCACCAGTCGACCCTTTCTAGGAACTCTCCAAGTACTTGGTCCTGGGCTTGTTGTTCTACGTTTCTTCCCCCTTACGCTCTCCACCCATATTCGAATCACCAACCTTAAATGGGTTCCTCTTTCGAGTTCTTGAACCCTAGTAGTTGCTTCCTCTCTGCTAGGGTTCACTGATGCAATATTCTGCTATTTAAGCTGGGTGATCATGGCCCGTATCAACACTCTGAGGGCGGCCTTGAGTTCTGCAGCCGTAACTTACATGGGATCCTTTGGAGTTGGTGGGGCTAGATGACTCCAGTTTTTGTTCTGAGAAGACATGTTTCTGCATATATGTATAGCACGAGTTGGAGGAATAGAGAGAGTCGAACTCACGGCACGAGATAGAGTCATGAAAGAAGGGAACATTTCTTAAATGTCTCATATCCTCTACGTCATAAGTGTGGCGCGCTTCACACCCATGAAAAAGACTCTACTTAATGCGGCTTTCAGACACCCTAGGATACTTCAAAATCTATTGCTCTGATACCAAGTTTGTCAAGACCCAAACATAGGCCCGAATCAAGACACAGGACAAGGAGCCCCGAGAGAGTCCAAATCGACCCATGTCATGAACATACACCTAACTCAATCAATAAAAGCGGAAGATCAACATAATAAACATAGTGGAAGTCTAAACATAACATAAAATCTGAACATACAACATGAGTCTGAAGCTGAATACAATCTATGTTTGAAAAGCCTCTACGTATGATGAGTTGATGGGACAAGATTCGAACTAACTCTCTGAGTCTGAAACTGAAAATATGTAAACATAACTAAATAAAAAGGTTCCTTCGAAAGATAAGGACTCACCACTAGAGACTGGATGCTAACTCCAAAACTGGCTAGTGACGGGGCTGAGGTTGAAGATCAGAGCTTGTATCATAAGACGATACAACATAAAGTATGCGGTCAGTCATGGAATGTACCGAGTATGCAAGGTAAGTAAAACAGACAGTTAAAATATATAAAAGTTCATAAGAGTAGGGAAACATGATCGTAACTTAAATATCATAACGTAAACATAGGGCCCAAGGTTTTTAAAACATTCGTAAAATCATTCATAATCATAATAATAAGAGAAAAGCTTTATTAAACATGAATTGAGCCAAAGTATATAATCATAACCATACATAAATCATTAGGAACAGTGGGAGATTCTTATAACTGACATACCCCATATGAGCATCCATGGAGCCCAACCTGTAAACCCCTAGTCGGGAGGGCGTTCGTACCTTGACAAGGGTAAAACCATGAAATAGGTGTGATATCACAACAAAAGGCCTATTTGGGCAAAATGGACAATATCATGGAGGTCCCATCGTGGCTACGTTGGCGCGTAGTTTTGAGACTCGGGGTATGTTTGGACCCCGGGCCTACTCGGTGTTAAATACTACTCTCAAAATATATATAATGCTCATAGGATAATATACATGAGATTCATAGGCTAGTTAAAATCATGATAATCATAAGCATGCTTGAAATACGTGAACTAGCCATGAAAGTAAGGCCCG